>BJFM01000757.1:245358-255931 GCA_016586285.1 Arothron firmamentum | reverse complement strand
AAAAAGTTCTCTTCCTCTTATTTGTGCTTATTAGCAAATAATTTGTCTTGGTAACTGCATTTCCCCAGCTTCAGAACTCCTCTTGCCACTTTGTATCTCAGGCATGATGAAAATGTCTACCTGTACTTGTCAGAACACTAATAAACACCTCAATGGCAGAACCCTGAATCACTGCTTCATTCCCGACTGGCTTTGGTTAATAGGCGAGGCCTGTTTGCAGCTAGAGAAAAACTAAATGACAAATATTTCCAGGAAAATGGATTTTAAGAGTTTAATAGAGAGTTTTCCCTTTCAGAAAACAGTGCTGTGCAAACCTATTTTTTTTAACATTCTTTGGTCAAATAGAAAAGTAAACAGGTGTGGGGGAAAATAGCTTGATTAATGACTTACAGTGTAGTCACAAGGTAAGACATTAGTTTTTGCTTAATGTAAACGGTCATTACCTCCTTCATATCTCAAGCAGTTTTGGCACAGCCGTTCTTCAAACACGTTCAGTCTACGTTTAGGAACTCAAAGGCCACAGAATTTCACAGTCTGGGTGTGTGGCCTTCTTCTTAGGCTTCACAGGGTTTCCTAAAGTGCTAAGTCAGCACAGTGGGTGCCTCCTAATGTCTAGGAGGGCGCCCTTCCGCACCGCGAGGTGCCGCCGGGCGTGCTTGGCCAGGTGGTCGCTGCGCATGAAACGGCTGTAGCACACGGGACAGCCAAACCTCTTCTCTCCTGTGTGGGTTCGGCGGTGGCGAGACAGCTCATCGGAACGGGCGAACTGCCGCTCACAGCCTTCCCACTTGCATTCGAAGGGCTTCTCGCCTGTCGCAAGACAACATCTGTTTAACTTCCTGTTAGCATTAGCATCTCATCAGTTTTGATGAGATAAGATGAGTTTTGCCTCACCTGTGTGTGTCCTCATGTGGGCCTTGAGGTGGGAACTCTTGAAGTAGGTCTTGTGGCAGTCCTGGTGGGGACAAATGTGACTGCGTACACGAGACACTTCTGGTTGCAGCGGGCTCAGTCTTTGCTCCAGTGCAGCGGTGCAAGGCGCGGGGGCGATGGCTGGCAGCTTGCTGCCGCCGGGTGTGACCAGCGTGGGCTGGACGTACAGTGTGGGTACAACTGGCTTTGGGAGGAGCAGCATCATGGGGGCTGCAGCCACATGACCCTCTAACAGGAGGATCTGTGCAGGTGGAGCTGCTCGGCTCGGTGGGGACTGTAGCGACGCGTGCACAGTGGCCGGTGGGGATGTGACAGGTAAGAAGTGCTGCTTTCCACCCTCTGTCAGATGGTCCTGTGTAATTTTAGCAAAGGACAAAGAGAGAGGAGCCTTTTGACAGTGGACAGACTCATGAGAGCTCCCAGGGACAGCTGGCGGTCCAGTTACAACAGGCTTTGGTCTGTCGGGTTCATCACCCCCACCTGGAGGACCCGAGTCAGGTGATTCGGATTCCAGAGTCAGCCCACTGTCACAGCTCAGGTGTGAATCCAGCGTGGAGCCTCTCGTTTGACTGAAGCTGTAGGAGTGGTGCTGGCAATCCGAAGTGTGGCGGATGACGCTGATACACTGGAACCGCTGCTGAGGTCCAGCGGTGTGTGCGCGCAGGTTTCTTTCCTCTGCTGCTACCCAGTTTGGACCCTGAGCTGCTCCAGGTCTGTGCAAGGAAGCTGCTGACTGTGGGTGGGTGACCTCAACAAGGCGTGGACTGTATGGGGGTGTCAGACACTGAAATTACAGGAGATTTGGTAAATGCGATTGTTTAAACAATCACGCAGACTGTAGTACAGGTTAGGAAAGGGAGCACTTACCAACGGAGATTCTTGCATGGCAACAGCTCCAGTGGGGGCAGACTCATCCTCTGAGCAGTCTGAGGATGGAGTCAAGGGTCTGGGGTGCTTGACCCTGAAACTCGGGGTGTTACTGTGCTTCATCATGGACATCAGAGCTTCCACGGCCTCCATGTCTCCAACACTCAAGCCAACAGACAGGGAAGCATCCACATTGCCCAAAGTTCGCTCCTCGACTTCCATCCTGCCAATCTGACAAAAGAAAAAAAAAAAAAAACGAGTTAAAGGGTGAGAGAATGCACACCGTGCGTGCAGCCCTGTGTAAGTTTTTATCTGGGATGAACATCTGCAGAATGTGTCAGGCTGCATGTGGCAACAGCCTTGCTGTTCTCCAGTGCTGCCCTTTCACCTAATTCGCTGAGGACAAACTCACCAAGTGTGTTTCATGCACAAACAGAACTCCATGACCTGCCAGCATGCGCGCACGCGCACGCATGCACAAACACTATCCTCCATCCCAGGTGAAGCTTGCAGTAAGTGCGTGAACTCTGACCTAGATAATTTTTATCATTTGCTCACTATACAGGCATATTTAAAGACACATATCTAATTACACTACACTTGATATGCACATAAAACCGCCACTTAACATAATTTCAATAACATAGCTTAGCATAGGTCATCAGTACATTTAATAGAAGGTGGAAAACATAATGTTACACGGACGCTGTAGTACGTATCGCTGTACTTACGTCTATGCGAGTCTGAAATCCTCAATAAAGTGCTTTAGAAGCCAGTTTACTTGTTGTCTTGCGCGAAAGCTTTAAGCTAAAGTCGAAACTAAACTTTCCTTCCCTGCTTCGCTCACGTTAACGTTTCAAATACGGTGGGGGTTACGGGAGGGGCGTGGCTAAACGCAGCACCAATAGTAAGCAAAGGTGTGTTTGGCGCCCACCAATGAGGGAAGGACCAGCGCGTGATCGGGGGCTGACGGGCGCGTGGGGGCGGCGTGGTACACAACAGCGTAACCGTGTGAATGACATTCCTGCCTCCCAGAAACCTGCTGCCAGGGAATTGACCTTTGACAGACTTTCTGTCCGGCCTGTTTTAATCGCGTTTGATCCAGTTTTTTCATTCTAAATATGAAACATGCAACCTTTTTGTATTTTTCTACATTATTTGACAAATAATCTACTTAAGACATAAAAATGTAATCTCTTTGAGGGGAAATTTGTGTCCACAAACTCAGCAACATTTTTACGAGGCCATAGTATTATTTGATTATTTCTTATTGTGATTAGTTCTAATCAAAATTTGCTTGTTATAAAAGCAGATGACTGCACAGGTTATCCAGGGTTATCTGGCCTGAGTGGTATTCTTAAAACTGATGGCTGTTCCAGTTACTTGCCATCTTCTGGGGGAGAGGTCATCCCACAGCAGCTGGCGTCAGACGGCGGTGTGGATTAGGTGAGGGTCATCCGTCTCCAGCACGGCCCAGAGAACCAGAACAAAAGACTGACTGTGGGCAGGCAATGATCAAATACACACGCATTATGATGGGATGTTCCTCGAAAACATCCAGGAATTAATCAAATGTGAGAGAAGGTAGTTCAGTTCTTATTATGAAAAACAGAACAGAGAGTAATGGCAAATTATTGGTATCAGCACGATGCAAAGGTCACTATGCAAAAAGCACACATTTTCTTAGTTCCAGTTCCAGTTTTATGGTCTTTGACCAATGAGGTTGCCCTAGTTTAACCAGTATGATGCAATGGAAACCCAGTTTCTTGCCCAGTTTCCCTCCATGTCCCAGTGATCCTTGTGATATTATGCAATAGAAAAATGCTTTTTCACTTTCAGCTTTTCTTTCTATCTTTTGCCGATGCTGATACGATCTAGCCTTGTGATGTTTTAGCTGCACAGGCAGAATTTGACAGGAGCAGAAAGTTCCAGGCCTTGAAAATGACTCCTCGGCTCACTCTGTAGCCAACGGTGCTGCCTCAGCGACAGAAATTATTCATTGCTGCCTGGCAGGAAGTATCAGTCTTCCTTTAAACAGTTTAAAGAAGAAGTTTCATTTAGTTAATTAACTTGTGACTTTTCAGTTTTTAGCACTTTCTTAATAAAGAAAAGTGTTAAGCAGGGCCCATTGAGTATACTCTATGAATTCTGATTTATTTAACGTACATTTTCACTGAAATCAAGCTGAAAACTTAACACATTTCCTCCAATGACAGTGCAGTTTGCTACTTTGAACCCATATTTAACAACACCAGAGGCCACATGATAACGAGAGCCCGGCGCCTAAAAATAGCTTTCCAGGTTTCAAGGGTTTGGTTGAAAAGAGCTTGTGTTTGCAGGGCACTGAACTCTCTGTCCTGAACTTGGTACGTTAAAAAAGAGTCCAAACTCCTGTATTTGCCAATACTATCAAATAAAAAGTTAGCATTTCAGTAACTCTCAGTTTACGATTTGTTATCTATGATGTTCAATTATTGGTTCTAGATTATATCTTTGGGCATCATTCGGGTTGTTTAATTGTCTTCTTTCAACGCAAATGTTCTAATCAGGGCAGAAAAGATAAAAAATGCTGCGGAACACTGCCACCTGCTGGTGCTAGACGTCTTGGATTACAGTTGATTAATTTATTATCTTGTTTGAAACTAAAACGATGACTTTGTTGTCTTTCTTTTCTCATTTATTACTATTTTAACATCAAACTTTGATAGCTATTTGTAGCTGTTACGGTGACAGCAAGTGTTTTTTTCTTTATATTTGCCATTTTAAATGACAAATAAAGACGCGCTCATAATAATAATAATAATAATAATAATAATAATAATAATAATAATAATAATAATAATAAAACCCCTTGTGTGTTTACATAGGGAGTCGAAGAATTTATGTTGCATTGTTGAAATAGCACAATACTCGTGCGTTTAGGATTCATAGTCAGCAACTTAGCCTTCTTCTTTATTTTAGTAAGAAAAACGTTCGAGGGGAATAAGATTGTGGATTTTGTTCAATTACACTGCAGGCTATTTTAACACAGTGCCATATTTTCTTTTCTCGTGGTTATTGTGCAGTATTTCTCTTGATTTAGCCCCGTCCTGGTCGTTCTGTAGCGCAATAATCGGCATGAATTGCGCACAGATGCGCTCTCCAGAGCTAATAAACGGGCTTGCGTGAGCTGGACAGTGCGAGAACAAAGACTTTCGGTGTGTGAAAGTGGAGTAATTTTTGATTACTGCCTTCCTGTCTTTCTTCTTGTGGCCAATCGAGTCCCTTTTTACACGTTTCCTGTTTGCGCTCCGGGCCCAACCAGCGCTCCGGTTCCATGTGCGCTAATCAACACAGAGAAGAAGCTGGCCGGAGAGTTAAGATGGCGGCATGTGGGTGAGAAGGCTGGGGTCTACACTCGAGGTTTTTCGCCATCAAACGATTCCTATGAGGCCATATACGTACAGCAATAGAAGAGTAATAATTTTCACATCTTTCACACGCGTATGTGCGATTTCGGATTGACCCAATGACATCTATACACTTCGTGGTTCACCCGTTGCCCGGGACCGAGGATCAGCTCAATGACAGGTATTTTGCTGCGGCCCATGGAAACGCGTGATTTTATTCAGTATTTCTGCTTGTCGTACGCTGTAAATTATTCGGTACTCTGTTCGGAGTTGGTGTTGACGCTGCCATGCGTGTATTTCGGGGTTATATTCTTTAAAAGACCCCCAAGGGCTGAATTAAGGCCCGGCATCTCAAACAATTCTAGTTAGCCTTCCACTACCTAAACACACCGTCTAATGCTAACGTAGACGTTAGCCTGTTAAATGACTGCGAAGAGCTAACGCTAGCAGGCTCTCTCCTTGCTTCTATGGAAGGATTGGCTCACAGTCAAAGTTGAGATAGACAATGCGGGTTGGGGGATGGGAAAAGAGAGTGAATTAAGCATCGAGAAACACAATGTTGTGAAGGACGTAAACGTTTTTGGGTAAAATATCACTCACATACGCATTTGGCGAGTGTTTGTTTTGTGTGTGCCTCGCCGATTATCATGATCAATGAAGTAGCTAACGTCTGCTAACTAGCTAGCACAGCTAAGATCGTTAGCACGCCGATTCTCAAACACGCTTCTAAGAAAGCCAAATATTTGTGTTTCTTGTTTTTTGTGCCACCAACTTTAGACACTTTGCCACATCCCGCTTGGATATATTGCTTCTAATGGCCAGTTAGGTTGTTTTCTTCTTTTTAACATTGCATATCGAGTTTTAACTAAAATATGCACAGGGGCATGGTTAGCATATTTGCATACTCATTAATCTAGTTATCCACTTTGATAAGGGCACGGTGCCTTCGATCTTGTTCATCTAAGTTTACAACATATATTCTCTTCATCTGACCTCTAAAACAAAACTATGGTCATTGCAACTAAACATCTGTTCTAGTTGCGACCTGTTTAATATGTTTTAAAGAAGAGTGAAATCTAAACCAGCTTTACTTAATGATGTGGTTATAAGAAAGATTCCAAAAATTCTGCGACTTGTCTTTTATGATAAACCCACCTAAATCATCCATTGAGATTGAACTGATTAATGAGCTGTGCTATTTAAAGACAAATAGGTTGAGAAGTGTTTTTAGAATGACCTGGAGATCAAGACTTGATTACAGGCTCGCTTTTTATATGCATTTTCATCTTATTGCACAACAAACTTTGGCTGTTTTTTTTTTTTGTTTGAGTGACAGTAGACCTGCATACTGACAGGCAAATCACTGTTGATTGTTAACCTGATAGTGTAGTGAAGGACTAACCTAAAAATGTGTTGTTGTTTTTTTAGTTTGTGTTTAAAATGCATCAGATTGTGATCTCTGAAGGCCATTTGAGGTGTGCCTGTTAAAGAGTCTAAATGTTTTTGGAAGAGCACAATGATATTTGATCACACTGGCGTGTTAGTGTGGAAATGATATGTTGGGCAGACTAGTTTTTTGAACATGTCAGGAAATACTTTCAGCCTTCCCAGCTGGCATTTGTCAGCTTCTGCAGAGCCAGCTGATGGAAATGCCTTCAACTCAGACAAATCAGCCAGTGGTTGCTTTTAGAACTGGGAAGACGTTATCTGGGACAAGTCAACTCATTGGGAGGTTTCCAGGAGTATCTTCTGGTTAAAGTGGAAGCATTTAGAACTAAAGTAATAGAAGATTAAATTAGCAGTGTGGCGCAGGAATATCCATTGTATACCAGGTGTAAATAAAGTTAAAGTTGCAAACACTTTCCAGACATTGCTCTGTTGCAGTCCAGGCCCGTTCTCAAAGACATTTTTTCAGTTTGAACACAAGATGAGGCCATATTTTGTAAAATCAAGGGTGTAGTTGCTGGATGGTTATATTTATGTCTTCACACCATCTAATATATGTCCCACGTCACACCTCAGATATGGAACTGCACAAAGGGACAGTTTAAGAGCACCATGCATGAACAAACTGTTGTTGGAGGCAAAATTCTTAGTGGTTCGTGTGTGATGGTACATCACATTTAAAGAGTCGGCCGTTGAAGGAACTTTGTCAACTTTATTGTGACCAAGCATGATTTTTTTTTGCTACGGTTGATTGATTCTAAGTCAGACCTCAGAAATATGTGGGTCATCCCTGTTTTCACTTCCTAGTTTAGGTCTTACCCCTGTGTGTATAATTTGCATACACAAATTGTCTCTGAATCCATTTTGCACACATTAATTTAGACTTTTTTGCTTCCTGTCAGGCTCCGTGAAGTCTCAGAAAAACTCAACAAATACAGCTATAACAGGTGTGTTCATTTTATATCTATTTTAAGATGCAAATTATCTTGCATCGTTTAGACTGTTATTTATCTTTGAATATTTGTTTTCCCCATTGCAGTCACCCCCACCTCGGTCTGCTGGAGCAGGCCACCCTAAAACAATGTGTCGTCGGTCCAAACCATGCTGGATTTCTGCTTGAGGTAATTTTATTTTACACGGCACAGGATGCGATAATCATTAATCAGTCTAGTTAAGGTTCCTTGTCTGTGAACTGAGGTTCAGTGTGGACCTGAAAAGGCAAACATCTTGTTTATGGCTACTTTAGTTAGGTATTCCACCCTGAAACAGGATAAGAAAACATTCACTATTTGGTAAAAAATACTTTTATATTTGAAACATTCTAAATCTGGCTGTACATCACACTCTTGTCAGTTTCCTCTTTTAGTGTGACAGGATGTGTTTATGGCATAGCTGAAATAAATGAGCAGTCATTTTCAGTGTTGTTAGTGAAAAGCAAGGTAAGAATTCAGCTTTTTGTCTGAATAACAGCTTAATTTCCTGTTTCCGGTGTGATGAATTGCACTTGACATTCCATTTTTTGCCAGTACGGGTTTCTGTTTTCCAGAATGTAACACTTAATACTCACAAATCCATCATTTTTTTCCAGGATGGGCGGGTGTGTAGGATCAGCTTTGCTGTCCAGCCTGATCGCCTGGAGCTCAGCAAACCGGATGGCAGCGATGGGTGAGAGACTTCTTTCAAATGGAATCTGTCCCAAAAAGTGTTTCAGCTTTGGCTTTGAGCAGGATTACTTGTCCAGACGTTTACTACAGGGCATGCTGCATGCTAAGACTAACTAATGACGGCTACAGCCATTTGAATTTAGCCCATGTGCTGCTTCCAGCTGAGTTTGAAGCCTTTAGGCTGCATTATTAGCCCGGTGCTGCTCTTTAAAGGTTTTGGTGCTAGGTTACAGAATTCTCAGCTCAATATAAAGATTTTTAGTGTTTTGACGCTGAAACTTCATAATACAAGAGACCAGCGAAGACCTTGCTGTTGTTTTGTTGGCTATGAGCATGTTTTTTTCATGAATGTGACATTGATTGTCGTTAATATCCTGGTACCTAAGCAACAATGAATTCAGGGTGTTCACTGCCCCTGTAGCTGCCGTGTGCATGTGAATTAGGCCGACTATTTCCTGAAGAGCTGAAGAATGAAGTGGTTTCAAGTTTTAAAAGCCTTAATAGGGGCTGGGAAGAGTATGAAAGGTTGTCTTTGGCTCGCTGACTGTGGTTTTTACTCAGCAAAAACAGATTAATTGTACCATCTGTGAAAGCTAGGATTTGCCTTTACTTGTTTTTCGTGTGTGTGTCCAGGTTCCTCTGCTCTATTCTGCTGCCGTTCTCTACTAAATGTGTATTATTTTATTGGAAAGTGTCAGTGTTACCTCTGTCATGAAACATTGGCAAGGCTGTCACATCCACAGCAAAACACCATTTACACCAACTGTTACTGCAAAGATTGAAATTGGTTTCAATTTTGTAATTTATGTTTTGGTTTAACTTAGATGTTATTCCATTCTAATAAATCCTATAAACGAGAAAATAGTCGCAGCCCCAAAACCCCAAGAACTAGCAGGAGGAACGGGTTGCAGCCAATTCTGTTTCCCAAGGGTGTTGCCATGCTAGTCTCCAAAATACCCCCTCCCATCTGACAGTATATTATTAAAATGCTGGACCAAGGGGTATAATTTAAGAAATATCTGCGGCCTATTTTGGGTCTATTAACCCATTTAATGTAGGAAAAAGACAAAATCTTTGGTCCAGTTGAGGACTACTGTAGGTTTGTAACTGTATCTCCCATTTTTTGTTTCCAGTTCAAAGTTGAGCAGTGGTTCAGGGACAGGAAGGAGCTCCAGGCCAGGCAGGACTAGTGATCCGCCCTGGTTCCTGTCTGGCTCTGACACACTTGGCAGACTGGCAGGCAACACCCTTGGGTAAGTCCTGGCAGGGTTGACAGAGACGAAAGGTCCTGTGAAAGCCACAGTGCTTCAGGAGTGTGTTCCCCACAAGGTTCAAGACCTTTAGGATGCTGTGACATGTGCTGGATCTTTGTACCCATCTGACATTAACAGTTGTTTCCCAGTGATTAAATGTGTTTCCAATACTGATAGTGACGTTCTGCAGAACTGAACAAATAAAGCTCTCATCCTTAGAATCCAACAATGACCTATAAACAATCATTTCAGCCGATTGATAATACTATATTAAGTCATTTTCTCCACAACCAGCTGTAGTAAATTGTGCTGATGGAACCGCCACAAGCTCATCCCTCTTCCACTCACATATGCTTGCTTTGTTTTCTGACGTGACCTTGAACTGTCTGCAACAGGAGTCGTTGGAGCTCAGGTGTGAATGGAGGCAACGGAGGAGGTGGAAGTGGCGGTGGAGCAGGGGGAGGCGGAGCAGGAGGTGGCAGCAGTGGAGGAGGTGGAAGTGGGAGCGGAGGCGGAGGTGGAGGAACATCCGGAAGATCGTCGACGGCGGCTCGTGATTCCCGTCGTCAGACCAGGGTGATCCGCACTGGCAGGGACCGCGGCTCAGGCCTTCTTGGTAGCCAGCCTCAGCCCGTCATACCAGCTTCTGTCATCCCAGAAGAGCTTATTACTCAGGTGCAGCCATGTTTGTTGCAGCACACACTTGGTTGGTTGGTTGCCTGCGGGAACAAGTGAGCGTTAATCTTTTGTGTTTTACCTCCAGGCTCAGGTCGTCCTTCAGGGTAAGTCCAGGAGTGTAATCATCAGGGAACTCCAACGGACCAACCTGGACGTCAACCTTGCTGTCAACAACTTGCTGAGTCGGGATGATGAAGATGGAGACGACGGAGATGACACGGCCAGCGAGTCGTACCTCCCTGGAGGTTTGTCAACAAAAGAGAGCTACAGCTCTAGAATTACACAAGATTACATTCACTCTGGTTGTTAGAATGTCTTTAGAATTTCCTTGTCAATTCTTGCT
>BJFM01000757.1:205372-245338 GCA_016586285.1 Arothron firmamentum | reverse complement strand
CCCCCCCCCCCGTGCAGAAGACCTGATGTCCCTGCTGGATGCAGACATTCACTCGGCTCATCCTAGTGTGATTATTGATGCTGATGCCATGTTCTCTGAGGACATCAGTTACTTTGGATACCCCTCTTTTAGACGCTCCTCCTTGTCTCGCCTGGGACCCTCCAGAGGTATCTTAACAACTCACCTTGGACTAGCGGTGCAAAGGCAGGGTGTTGGACAGGCTTTGGTGGCAGCACTGGTGATGGCTTTTTGTGGAAAGGGGACCCAAAGGCATATTAATGAGACCAAACAAAGCTGTTATTGGAAAAAATGGTGTTTTCATTTTGGTGTTTGAAATCAGTTAACAGGCAAATCCTGAAAGAAAGTTTAAAGCTCCTAAAAATCAGTTTAAGAAGAAAAACATTTGCTTTCTCCTTACTAAATGTGTACCTGCTTAATACATAGCTTTGACCCAGACAGAAGTTAGGTTTTTTTGGCCGTCCAAAGGGTGTTTTAATTACAGGCTATAACTATCTGGTGTTGCATGGCTCTAGTGCGTACTGTCAGCTCTCTGAGAAAGGCCCGCTAGGCTCACCTGTCCAGGGACCCTTTAATATTTTCTAAAACCCACCTAGTTCACTTCTAGCACATTTGCATGCACTCTTTCTGTCTGTCCACTTCCTTTCCTATCTCGCATTTTAACATGAGCGCGACAAATGAGTCACCAGTTTGATTTAGCCTCCCTCTCAATTTCCAGCTCTGCAATTTTGATTTGCATTACAGTAGTGATTCTAAAGATCCTAATTTTCTCTCTATTATTCAAACAATGTTGACGGGTCTTTCCCAGAGAGTGGCTTACTTCTATCCCACTGGTGTGACCTTATTGCATACCAGTTCTCCTTCTTCCTTTAGAGCGTGACTCAGAGCTGTTGCGTGAGCGTGAGTCTGTGTTGAGATTGCGTGAACGCCGATGGCTGGATGGGGCCTCGTTCGACACGGAACGAGGCTCCACCAGCCGTGAAGGTGAGGCCAACTTGGACAAGAAGAGCATTCCTGTCCAAAGCCCTGTCTCCTTGGGAGAGGAGCTCCAGTGGTGGCCAGACAAGGTAAGCCGAGCTAATGGCTCCAAGTTCAGTTTTTTAAAGGCTTTTTGGAGTTTTCTTGATTTTTTTTTTTCTTTTTTTTTTTTAGTCAAATGGTTATTTAGATGGCAACATGTACTGAACTCTTCCATTTCTTTTCAAGGATGGTGTGAAATTTGTAAGCATTGGAGCCATGTTTTCAGAGCTGGTGGCTGTCAGCTCAAAAGGAGAACTGTACCAGTGGAAGTGGAGTGAACCTGAACCATTCAGAAATGCACAGGTCTGACCTAAACACATTTTAAACCTAAAGTACATAATTCTGTTATACTGGTGTGATAATGTTTGCTATTCCTTCATTTCTTTCATCAGAATCCTTCCATTCATCACCCACGCGTGTCCTTCCTGGGCTTGGCCAATGAGAAGATCACGTTATTGTCTGCTAATAGTATCAGAGCGACTGTAGCTACAGAGACCAACAAGGTCAATCATCTCAGATGCTCTCTTCGATTTGACCACCATTATTTTTTGTCATTTGATGATAAACTCTGTCGAACCTTTAAATCTAAATAATTTCATGGCTCTTTCAGAATGATATAAAATTTCTTCCAGCCATAATAACCACTTTGCAGTAACTAAATGGTCATTTTAACATGGCACGTATTTATTTAATGAACTTACTTTGACCTGTGTTTGTTCAGGTGGCAACGTGGGTGGATGAAACACTAAGCTCGATGGCCTCCAAGTTGGAACACAGTGCTCAAGCTTTCCCTGAGCTACAAGGGGAACGTATGGTGTCCCTGCACTGCTGTGCACTCTACACATGTGCACAGCTGGAGAATGGCCTCTACTGGTGGTGGGTTGAAGTATTTTAACACAGGGATTATAATTTACCTTTTACTCTTAGAAGGGGACAGAATCTGTTGTGAAGGAGCAGACTAAATAATTGCAGTTGTAATTCAAGTTTACAAGGAACAAAACAAGTGACTGGTGTATTTGTCAACACGAATACATTTAAAAAGAGAATTAATGAAAAACAGACAGACTTTACAAGTCACGGTTGTATTGTCTGCAGGGGTGTTGTGCCTTTTAGTCAACGGAAGAAGATGCTTGAGAAGGCCAGAGCAAAGAACAAAAAGCCAAAGTCTAGTGCTGGCATGTCCTCCATCCCCAACATTACCGTAGGAACACAGGTGAGGCAAAATATATAAAAATGTTGCCTGTGTATGTTTTTACATTGTATGACTGATATGGGCTAATTTGCTGGCTTTTACTCAAATGTAATTTAAAGTTATTTGAATTATTTGATGTTTTTCCTGCTTCCCGTCTCAGGTGTGTTTGAGGAATAATCCCCTTTACCATGCCGGAGCCGTGGCCTTTTCTGTCAGTGTTGGCATTCCTAAAGTGGGTGTGCTTTTGGAGTCTGTCTGGAATATGAATGACAGTTGCAGGTTCCAGCTTCGCTCACCCGAAAGCCTCAAGACTATGGAGAAGACCACCAAAACCCAGGAAATCAAGTGCGTTCATTTTTTGTGTGGCAGCATACTTTTAATAAAACAAAGCAACATAGTTGCCTAAATTTGGGTATGTAATTCTTGCCTAAAAAATCCAATTATTTTCATTCCTTGCTGATCCCACAGGACAGAAAGCAAGCCAGAACTGGTAAAGACCGAGATGGGTCCTCCTCCTTCCCCAGCATCCACCTGCAGTGATACCTCGTCCATTGCTAGTAGTGCCTCACTGCCCTACAGTACGTTGGCTTTGATTGCTATTTCTCCCACTTAACCTCTTGTTGTTAAAGCTACAGTTTCAGCTTGCTTCTGATCTCTTTACGCTGACTAATTAGTCCACATATCTTTGAAAGATGTGCAGAAAGTGCATCTATCAGCACATATTTCCCCTCTGCTCTTTAGTCACAGGAATAAATGTCACTACTCTATCCTTGCAGAACGAAGGCGTTCTACTCCTGCTCCTAAAGAAGAAGAAAAGGTGAATGAGGAGCAGTGGCCTCTCAGGGAGGTGGTGTTTGTTGAAGATGTTAAAAATGTCCCTGTAGGAAAGGTAAGTACAATACAGCAGCCACCGGCTCTATTGTAAAGCTGATAATGTTGGTATCATATATTGGTAATCACGCAAGTACCTTGTATTTTGTCTCAGGTCCTTAAAGTGGATGGTGCCTATGTTGCTGTAAAGTTTCCAGGCACATCGAGCAGTATGAACAACCAGAGCAGTGCTGCGCCGTCTGATTCAGACCCATCATCGCTGCTACAGGATTGTAGACTCCTTAGAATAGATGAGCTGCAGGTACAAATTTGGCGGTTTAAAGTATCTCTATGATTCAGAGAATCTCCTCTGATGTTTTCATTATTGTTCAATATTTTACTATACTCGCTGTTTTAATTACTAATTTTACAGGTAGTGAAAACGGGTGGAACTCCAAAAGTTCCAGATTGTTTTCAGCGCACACCCAAAAAACTGTGTATCCCAGAAAAAGCTGAGATTTTGGCTGTGAACGTTGACTCCAAAGGTCAGAGTTTATACTTGATCAGGTGTCTTAAGTGTTGATTCAACCTGTATTTGTAACCTTAATGTGTCTTTTGTCCTTTCAGGAGTTCATGCAGTGTTGAAAACTGGCAACTGGGTAAGGTACTGTATCTTTGACCTGGCTACAGGAAAAGCTGAACAGGAGAATAATTTTCCCACTAGCAACCTAGCCTTCTTGGGGCAGAGTGAGCGCAACGTTGCTATTTTTACAGCTGGGCAGGTGAGAACATTCTAAAAACTACTGGTTTGTAAATACCCCTACTGCACACGCATCCTAATGTCCAAATTGTTTTCCCCCCTCAAGGAATCTCCAATTATCCTGAGAGATGGCAACGGCACAATCTATCCCATGGTCAAAGACTGTGTGGGTGGGATTCGGGATCCTGACTGGTTGGACCTGCCGCCTATAAACAGCCTAGGAATGGGCGTTCATTCTTTGGCCAATCTCCCGTCCAACTCCACAATTAAGAAGAAGGCTGCTATTATTATTATGGCTGTTGAGGTAAAACTGACTTCCAAGTAGAACAAGCACGTGTTTGCTTTCAGTTGATGTTTTTAGAACTTGGTTCTCAGTCTAAAATTTCCATGTGTTGGTCAGATTTCACTCGGGTTCTTTGTCTTTCAGAAACAGACACTCATGCAGCACGTGTTGCGTTGTGACTATGAAGCATGTCGACAGTACCTGGTCAACCTCGAGCAGGCTTTTATGTTGGATCAGGGCAGCCAGGCCCTTGGAGCTCTTCTAGATCATCGCTGTGATGGAAACCGCAACATTCTCCATGCTGCTGTTTCTGTCTGCTTCCCTGTTAGTAATAAAGAGACCAAAGAGGAGGAAGGTGAGGTCACATTAAGAAACTAAGGAGGGCATATCTAAGATGTTTGTCTATGATAAAATATCTAGTATAGCCACTAGAACATTGTAATATTTGAATTGGATTCAAGATTTAGTTTACCATTTTTACCCCAACATTGCTATTAAAAAAGTGAATTGGATTGCCTGCTCCCGTATGAGACTCTTCTTCATGCTAAGTGTCCATGTTTCATTTCAGAAGCTGAGAGGTCTGAGAGAAACACATTTGCAGAGCGTCTGTCGGCTGTGGAGGCAATAGCCAACGCTATTTCTGTGGTTTCAAGCAACAGTTCTGGGAATAGGACTGGCTCCTCCAGTAGCAGAGGGTAATAATGCTTTCTTTGTTATCTTTGGGTAGAAAATTGTCTTTGTGTATATGAGTGAGACTTGAATCTGATTTCTCTTGGAATTAGAAACCAGTGATTTTATTGCCAAACACTCGTGGTTTTTTCTTTCCGTCTCTTCAGCCTCCGTCTGAGGGAGATGATGCGGAGGTCTCTGAGGGCGGCAGGTGTCGGGCGTCATGAGTCTGGCCCATCGTCTAGTGACCACCAGGATCCTGTATCACCACCCATTGCCCCACCAAGTTGGGTTCCTGATCCTCCACCCATGGACCCTGGTGAGTGTATCTGGATATTGACACTTTATATAGGAATTTCAGATGTCAACAAGCACTGCAGTTGAAATTACTGAACTTTAAACTGTTGTTAACAGCTGTATTACATTACACTCAGTGATACTTTCTTCAATCTAATCTTAAGTAGCATGGTTAGTAGCATGAGCATTCTTTTTTGTCACTGTAAACTACTGAGATGAGGGTAGTCATTTTGAAAGAACCTGAGAGGCCCGTGTGTGTATTTGTTCTTGTTCAAGATGTTAATTCTGGATTTTTTATTTTATTTTTTTTAATCGTCAGATGGTGACATCGACTTCATTTTAGCACCTGCTGTAGGGTCACTCACCACTGCCTCCACTGGCACCAGCCAGGGCCCAAGCACTTCAACAATACCAGGTAGACATTACTGTAATGTCCTATATAGTCATATAGTCATATAACATTACTTTTATCTCTGTTTTCCCCTTATAAGCAGGACCCTCAAATGAGTCCCCGGTGGTTGAATCTAAAGACAGGAAAGCCAATGCCCACCTTATCCTAAAGCTTATGTGTGACAGTGTTGTTTTGAGGCCGCATTTAAGGGAGCTTCTTTCTGCTAAGTATGTCTTGTGTGTGTAAATAAATCTTTCTTTTGCCATTAATGTTGGTTTTCATATGTACCTAACCTCACGTACGTTGTTGTTTGACAGGGATGCACGTGGAATGACCCCTTTCATGCTGGCTGTTAGTGGGAGGGCATATCCAGCAGCCATCACAGTACTGGAGGCTGCTCAGAAAATGGCCAAGGGTATTTCATCCATATCGTTTCATCCATATATTTTCTAGTCAAGGGTATTCATTTGAATTGAAAATGTGTGTGTGTGTGTGTGTGTGTATGTAGTTGCAAATCATTTGAATGCCAAGAACAGAAACTAAGGGCTCGTTATTACTGCAAGTATTCTACAACATGATCAGAGAAGGAAATAAGATCAATACTCTAGGTCAATTGAAGTGCTGCCCCATGAGTAAATTCTAAAAACATTGCGTGTTTGATGGGGGTAGTTTGCAGTAATTAGGTAGCAACTGTGGCACTGCCAATTATCCACGAGTTTCAGATTGTTTGCCTAGACAGAACTAACATTCTTTAATTTCTGCTTTTATTTTTTCCCTCCCCCAAATGTCTTGAATGCAGTGGGTGACCCAGGTATCACCGAAAAGGAAGATGCAGATTCTGTGTTCATGGAAATGATTTGTCCTTCTGGGACCAATCCAGATGATTCCCCTCTGTACGTTCTTTGCTGCAACGACACCTGCAGCTTCACGTGGACAGGAGCCGAGCACATTAATCAGGTCAGTGTGCACTAGAAAAAGTGATGATTTAAATATTTAAGCCAGAAGGTATCAAAATTATGTCAAATATTTTACGTGCTCAACTATTTCCTGCAAAGTTAAAGAGTGAATTTAGAGTGAGTGATTTTTGCTTATGATGTCAAATTGACTTTGACATCATGCTGATTTTATATTTAGGACATCTTTGAGTGTAGAACGTGTGGACTGCTTGAGTCCCTCTGCTGCTGCACGGAGTGTGCAAGAGTATGTCACAAAGGCCACGACTGCAAGTAAGTCATGGTTTTCCTGGAATCCTGCAGAGTGATTCTTTAGAGTGAGTTCTACTGTTATCATGTATATCAATATTCATCGGCTACCATTATGTTTGCTAGGCTGAAAAGAACGTCCCCCACAGCATATTGTGATTGCTGGGAAAAATGCAAATGCAAAACTCTTATTGCTGGACAGAAGGCCGCCCGCCTGGATCTGCTCTACAGGTTACTCACCACCACTAACCTGGTTACAACACCAAACAGTCGGTAAGACACATTAGTTATTTTCTAAACTGATATTTAACCTAACAAGTTGTATTCTTAAATTTATGGCCCAAAATTAGAAATTTTGGGCAATGAAGGCAACAAATTTCCATTTTTCTCTGCAGGGGAGAGCATATATTACTGTTCCTGGTACAGACTGTTGCCAGGCAGAGTGTTGAACACTGTCAGTACAGACCACCGCGTATCAGGGAGGACAGAAACCGCAAAGCTGCTAATGCAGAAGGTAGGATCTGGTCCCTACGTACATGTTCTGCATATTTTCAGTTTAAACGCTTTGATTAATGTTAAGGTTTTAGCTTCTATTTTACAACAGGTCTGTGAGCCTGGGTTATTGGTGTCGGCCGGGAAAGTAATTTATAGAAAAAATCTAATTTCCTGTGTCTCAGACTCTGATATGCCAGACCACGATCTAGAACCTCCTCGATTTGCTCAGCTGGCTTTGGAAAGGGTTCTACAGGACTGGAATGCCCTTAAGTCCATGATCATGTTTGGCTCTGAGGAGAACAAAGACCCGTGAGTATGACAGCAGAACTGCAAATCCGCCAATTAAATTTCATGTGGAAAAATGAAGTAAAGATGCTTTGTGTAGTTATAGGAGCAGTACAAAATGGCTTCCATTAATAGCAACAGTAATGTCTCTAACATGGTGTCATGGATTTTCCAAAGAGTTATTATTTTTTACCAGTCACACATCACCCAAATCTGACAGTAATTACTTTCATTGCATTGTATGCATCTCATTACTTTACCGCTGTAGATATTAGTCCATACCGTATGCTAATACGGGTCTGTGTTCTGTCACAGAATAGTGTTATGAGTCCTGGCTTTCTGTGTGTTCTAGTCTTAGTGCCAGCAGCAGAATTGCCCATCTCCTTCCGGAAGAGCAAGTCTACTTGAATCAGCAGAGTGGCACCATTCGCCTTGACTGTTTCACCCATTGCCTCATTGTCAAGTGTGCTCCTGACATCACTGTGAGTCCAGTTACACAGCATCCTGCCTTCTCAAATCTGTGTGCGCTCAAAACGTATTGTTGGAAGCACAGAAATACTTAATACTTTTGTTCTGTATTAGTTCATAGATACTTTACTGAGTACGCTAGTAAGGGAACTACAAAACAAGTACACTCCTGGACGAAGAGAGGAGGCAGTGAATGTCACCAGGAGGTTCCTGCGCTCAGTAGCCAGGGTGTTTGTGATCCTAAGTGTGGAGATGGCTTCATCCAAGAAGAAAAAGTGAGAACACAGTTTCACCATGTCAGTGTGACAGATGCTGGAGGGAATTGTGCTTGATCTTGTCATGTCCTGTTCCCTTATTAATTTCCTTCCTACAGCAACTTCATCCCTCAGCCCATCGGGAAATGTCGCAGAGTTTTCCAGGCTCTGCTGCCCTATGCTGTGGAGGAGCTGTGCAATGTAGCAGAGTCACTGATTGTTCCAGTGCGAATGGGCATAGCGAGACCTACTGCTCCATTCACTTTGGCCAGCACCAGTATTGACGCGGTTCAGGGCAGTGAGGAGCTCTTCTCTGTCGAGCCGCTGCCTCCTAGACCCTCGCCTGACCAGTCCAGCAGGTTTGTTAGATTACAGCATTGTCATGGCTAAAATCTGCCTATTTTTGATCAATCAATTGGGTAAAAGTAATATTACAAAAACATTTTCCTTATATAAGAGCCCTTATTTTCATTTATTTTTTAGTGGAAGAAAGAAACTGGAAATGAATCGGATAAATACCTTCATTTTAATTAATTTTTGCAGCTCTAGTCAGACAGCTGCGTCTTACATCATCAGGAACCCCCAGCCTCGGCACAGCAGCCAGTCTCAGCCTGTCAGAGGAAGAGATGAGGAGCAGGATGATATCGTTTCAGCAGATGTGGAAGAGGTGCGGAAAGAGATGTGTAGTTCCTGGTGTGACATGTATCCAAAAATGTTGTGCTTTTAAAGCTGTAAAATGACTGTTGAATATATAACTAAGGATGTTGTTTACGCCCGCTAGGTTGAGGTTGTTGAGGGCGTTGCAGGTGAGGAAGACCATCATGATGACCAAGAGGAACAAGGGGAGGAAAATCCAGAGACTGAAGGGCAGCATGATGAGCATGACGAGGATGGTATGAGACACTCCAGGTTTTTTTTTTTTTTTTTAATCGAAATGTATGGGTCTGAACTAAATTGCTGATCTCTCATACTTAATTTCTTTTTTGCTTTAATCTGAACCAAAAGCTAGTGATGCAGTGAAGCCATATCGGTACTTGTTTGTTATTTCAGGAAGCGACATGGAGCTTGATCTTCTGGCTGCAGCTGAAACAGAGAGTGACAGTGAAAGCAACCACAGCAATCAGGACAATGCCAGCGGCCGCAGGAGTGTTGTCACAGCAGCAACTGCAGGCTCTGAAGCAGGTTGGTCAACAGCGTTTTGTTTTTTTTTAAACTTAAGAATTTCTTTTCTTTTGAATTTTTTTTATCTTTAACTAATTGTCCTTGCCTTCTTCCTTTTTAAGTTTTTGTGGAAATGTGATCACCTGCCTTATTTACCTCTTTAAACTTTGCCCAAATCGTGCAAAAGCTGTGACTAGGGCTGGGGGATGTGGCTTTGGATTAATATGTTTTTATTTATATCGAGGCAAACTGCACATCATACTTCATACATTTCTAATTATAATTAAGTGAGTATATTTAATAAAAAATGAATATTAATAAATTATATGTATTAAATCCAGTTTTGAACACACTCCTAAAACATTCCACTATAACACCGTATCAAAAATTGGATAAGAATAATACTCAAGCCATATCACACGATATATCTTTGCATTGCCCATCCCTGGCTCTGGCTTTTAACTAAATAAAAAAAGCATTTCTGTCTGTGGTTTAATTCCCCTTGAATTGCAGACTAATTCAGTCATCACAAAACCATTAGTCTTTACAGTCATCAGTTTGGTTTGTGGGGCTTTGTGTTTGGAGAGCAAATGATAACAGCAGACAAAATGCTTCCTGGCTGAATACCCAATGTATTTCATTTGCAGGCAGTAGGGTGTCCTTGGCATTTCCTATTTTTGGTATGAGATCCTCTTTACTATGATGCTTATACAGATGTTAGGGCAAGAGTGAATTTGCAAAATGCATACAGATTTTTTTCCTGCTGAGAGTTTCTTCAGTTCGACCTTCTCTCACATTTCACTCTGTTGTCTCTCAATGTTGTCTTTAACTAATACTGTTCCCCGTCACATATGCAGTATTGCTGTTCCTTCACCTAAATAACAAACTAATCAACTTGTACCTTTTCCAGACATTTTGGTGTTTTCCCTCCCTCCTTCTCATCTATAATATTGGTTTCTTACTAATGGTATTTCATTTTCATGTTTAATATGCAGTGCTGTTTATTTGTCGTTGGTCTTTTCTCCCTAATACATAAAATAGTTGATGCAGATTAGTAAATTAAGTCATATTTCCACTCACATAAATTGATAAACTGAGTGCAGGTGTTAATGTTTTCAACATTCTGTCAGTGTTATTTGGCCCTGTAGTGGTGTGAAACACTAACCTGCACTCCTGCTCTAATTTATCTTATGTGAAAGATACAAACATTGAGGTGAAATGGCAGCACAAGCCTCTAAATATGGCTCCTTTTTTGTTTTGTTTTTTATTTTCTTGTCCTTTATTGTCCTTCTCCCTTAAGGTGCGAGTAGTGTCCCTGCCTTCTTTTCAGAGGATGATTCTCAGTCCAATGACTCGAGTGACTCAGACAGCAGCAGCAGTCAGAGTGACGATGTGGACCAGGAAACTTTCCTTCTGGACGAGCCTTTGGAAAGAACAACTAGTGCTTCCCACGCCAACAGTGCTGCCCAGGCTCCTCGTTCCATGCAGTGGGCTGTGAGGAACACCCCCAGCCAGAGAGCCCCTGGAAGTGCTCCATCCAACTCCTCAACACCATCTGGTTCGTGGACTTTTGTGTATTTGTATTTTCTTATCAAATTTCCTTTTTTATATGCAGAATTTGTGTATTTTTGTAATCATTTTGTGTATTCCTGTTTTTCTTTCCACAGCAAGTTCCACAGGTCTGATATATATCGACCCTACCAACCTACGGCGTTCAAGCGCCATCAGCTCCAGTGCTGCAGCTGCCGCGGCAGCTCTAGAGGCTAGTAATTCTAGCAGTTATTTGACATCTGCCAGCAGTCTGGCTCGGGCATACAGCATTGTCATCAGGCAAATCTCAGACCTCATGAGTCTGATTCCCAAGTACAACCATCTCGTCTACTCCCAGTACCCCGCTGCTGTAAAGCTCACCTATCACGATGCAGTCAACCTACAGGTAATAAACATGATCAGCTTTATAAAATGGAAATAAACACACATCGCACATGTTTGAAAAGTTGCACACGATGCAGTTGTAAGTGTTCCTGTGTTCTATCTTGTGAAACAGAATTATGTCGAAGAAAAACTTATTCCCACCTGGAACTGGATGGTGTCCATTATGGATTCTACTGAGGCTCAGTTACGTTATGGCTCGGCCTTGTCATCTGCTGGAGACCCTGGCCACCCCAGTCACCCGCTCCATGCCTCTCAGCACTCTGCCCGCAGGGAGCGCATCAATGCACGGGAGGAGGCCAGCCTCCGCACCCTGGAAGGTCGAAGGTAAAAAATAAAATTATGAATTCATAAACCCACTTTTTGTAAGTTATCCTTTTTAAGTGTATCATTTTGAAGATCTATCGCATTAATTATTTTTCCTTCTGTATTTAAGCTTTCCTGTTGTTTTGTGTTGGTTTCAGGAGAGCGGCTACCCTACTGACAGCTCGCCAGGGCATGATGTCAGCACGGGGTGACTTCCTGAACTACGCCTTATCGCTGATGCGCTCTCATAATGATGAGCACTCTGATGTGCTTCCTGTGCTCGACGTATGCTCGTTGAAACACGTGGCCTACGTTTTCCAGGCTCTGATTTATTGGATTAAGGCCATGAACCAGCAGACCACTTTAGATACCCCACAGATGGACAGAAAAAGGTAAAGATAGAAGAGAAAATTGTAGCACTTTTTATTTTTGTTGTTGGTTCATGTAAATAGGCATTTCTCAAGTTTAAGAACAGCTTTGACTGCAGGAGCTTTTTTTTAAAATTTTTTTAACAATGCTTGTTACCCTCTTGTAGAAATCGAGAGATTTTGGAACTCGGTTTGGACAATGAGGATTCTGAACATGAGAACGATGAGGACACTAATCAGAGTAAGAAAGATAAATGCAATAAATGTCAAGAAACTGCTTGGTTATCCTTTAAAATATCCTTTTTTTTCCTCTCTCTTATTCAGGTTCAACTTTGCAGGACAAGGATGAGGACCCAGTTCCCGCTGAAACGGGTCAGAATCATCCTTTCTTCCGTCGCTCTGACTCCATGACCTTCTTAGGCTGCATCCCACCCAACCCCTTTGATGTTCCTTTGCCTGAGGCCATTCCGCTGGCAGACCAGCCGCACCTCCTGCAGGTCAGCGTTGCTGAGCAATAAATTTGTGTTATTTGTTTTTGTCAGGAGATGATCAAGATCTGTTCAGGCCACTATTAGTCTGCATTAGATCTAGTTTTTATTGGTTATGTGTTCTCTGTGGCTTAAAATGTGGTTTTGCATCTTCCCAACAGCCCAATGCCAGAAAGGAGGATCTGTTTGGCCGTCCCTCGCAGGGCTTGTACTCTTCCTCCTTCATGGCAAACAAAGGCCTGGCTGAGGCAAGTGTGGACAGGAACTGCCTGGAGGTAAACATGGGCTCCTCTCTACCCTCTCCCTCTCAGGTATACCATCCCTCTTCACTGAACAAACACACTTACAGCTGTGTTCTAATATCCAATTATAACCATTAAAATGCTTAAGTTACTCAGCTTTTAAATGGTAAACTAAAAAGAACCTTTTAAAATTGACATTTCCTCCTCATTTTCTGTGGTCACCACAAATAATGGCTGGCATTTTTCTTTATAATAAAGCAGAGAATGGATTTTAGAACACGGGCTATGTTTTTTGTATTATGTTCATATTTCCATGCTTTCATCATCACTCTGAAATCTTGTAAAAGCTGTTCACATTAATGAACAACTTCTCCGGACCCCTCCTAAACAGATCCTGCCCACTAAGATGTCTTACTCTGCAAACTTGAAGAATGTGATGAGCATGGAAACTGGCCAGCGTAACGCTGGAAACCAGTCCATTGCGGACCAGGAAATGGACACTTCAAAACTAGGGCCTTCACCCCAAGACCTTGCTGCTCAGCTTAAGAGCAGCCTCCTTGCCGAGATCGGCCTCACTGAGAGCGATGGGCCTCCTCTGCCTTCATTCAGGTGCACGTCTAGACTGCGTGTTGTAGAGCAGTTAGAACAGAGATCACTTTAAGTTTATTTAAGACAGAACTGTCATGATATTATCACTAAAAATGTATTATAGAAGTGAAGTTCATCGACTTTAATGGTGTCAGATTAATTTTTGTTTGTTTGTTTTTTGCATATCTAGACCTCACTGTAGTTTCATGGGGATGATGATCTCACACGACATGCTACTAGGCCGCTGGCGTCTCTCACTGGAGCTCTTTGGGCGCGTCTTCATGGAGGATGTTGGAGCTGAGCCTGGATCGGTACAATTATACCTGAGAATTAAACTTGATAATGTCTTCACAGTGACAAATAACTGATACACCTTTGGCTTTTGTTGTGTTTCTTAGATCCTCACAGAGTTGGGTGGTTTTGAGGTGAAAGAGTCCAAGTTCCGACGGGAAATGGAAAAGTTGAGGAACCTACAATCCCGTGACCTGGCCCTGGAGGTGGATCGAGATAGAGATCAGTTAATACAGCAGACCATGCGCCAGTTAAACGCACACTTCGGCAGACGCTGCACAACCACGCCCATGGCCGTGCATCGGGTGAAGGTGACCTTCAAAGATGAGCCAGGCGAGGGCAGTGGTGTTGCCCGCAGCTTCTACACAGCCATCGCTCTGGCCCTCCTCTCCAATGACAAACTGCCCAATCTGGACTGTGTCCAGAGTGTCAGCAAGGGAATGCAGGCCAGCAGTACGTGTCATCACGATTACAATTCAAGTATGACAATACATAGAAACTATACCGTATATCATTAACCTTGATTTAATTGTAAATGTGGTGGTACTGTTCTTAAGCTGTTATTGTGATTATTTTTTTTGTGATATATTGTATTTATTATTTTAAGATGAAAAATTATTTTTCTTTAGATTTGATGCAGCGTTTGAGGAATAGAGATCGTGAAAGGGAGAGAAGAAGTGGAGGGCTTCGAGCAGGATCTCGGAGAGACCGTGACAGGTAGACCTCACCTAAATGCGCAAATATATTAACTTTTAGCATTAAGGGAAGTCTTTGTTTTAGACTGATTTATTTCATATGTTTTACAGGGACTCAAGGAGGCAGTTGTCAATAGATACGAGGCCGTTTAGGCCGTCATCAGAGGGAAACCCCAGCGATGAGCCTGACCCGCTACCTGCACATAGACAGGCACTGGGTGAAAGGCTCTACCCACGCGTCCATGCAATGCAACCGGTAATTATCTGCATCCACCAGACCAGACTTGAATTTATTCATCCAGATTTTATCGCTTACCTTGACTGTTTTGTATGAATTTCTTGGTCTGCACTAGGTTTATAGTGTTTTTGAATCCATTTTTGTTACAAGCTGTGTGTTTTCTTGTTCACAGGCATTTGCCAGCAAAATCACAGGCATGTTGCTGGAGCTCTCCCCGGCACAGTTGCTTTTGCTACTGGCTAGTGAGGATTCTCTCAGAGCCAGAGTGGAAGAAGCCATGGACCTGCTCATCGCTCATGGAAGGTATCATTGTCATAATTAATCACATAGATTTTAAAACAATAGTGGTTAGAAGTAGTGCTCATAGTGGTGACAGGTACCTTGATTTTATGGAATTTGTTGGACTTTGATCATCAAAATCTCTGTCTCTTCCAGAGAAAATGGTGCTGACAGCATATTGGACCTGGGTCTTTTGGAAGCTCCAGAAAAAGCACAAGTAAATGAAATGTTTATTTCAACACCAGACAATCCTGTAAAACAAGTTACGTCAGAGCTGATTGTACCAGCAAGCCATTTTGTCTGATTTTAAATTGGACAATGTTACGAGTGTTCGAAGGTTTGAGTGTTTGCTAGTTGAGTCATTCTCTCCTCTTTCATTGGATTGTAGCAGCAAGAGAACCGCAAGCGTCATGGCTCAACTCGCAGTGTAGTCGATATGGAATTAGATGACCCAGATGATGGAGAAGACAACGCTCCTCTCTTTTACCAGCCGGGCAAGCGGGGCTTTTACTCCCCTCGCCCTGGCAAGAACACAGAAGCCAGGCTCAACTGCTTCCGTAACATTGGCAGGTAATGAATTATCTGTTTGTTTGGTTGCATATGAAGACAATTATAATCAAATCACTCTGGTCTAATAGGAATATATTGCTTGCCAAAACCCTGGAAATTTCTGACTTTGGAGACGGAATGTTAATTGCTTTGTTTCTCTGCAGAATATTGGGGTTGTGTCTACTTCAGAACGAACTCTGTCCTATCACGTTAAACAGACATGTCATTAAAGTGCTGCTTGGAAGGAAGGTGAGGACATTTTTACACATGCACAGACATTTCCATGTGTAATGTCAATGCCTTTCAGGGGGAAATTTACTTCTTATTTTTGCTGCCGCAGGTAAATTGGCACGACTTTGCCTTCTTCGACCCAGTTATGTATGAGAGCTTGCGGCAGCTTATCCGCCACTCTCAGGCCGGTGAAGCAGACGCAGTATTTGCTGCGATGGACTTGGCCTTTGCCATTGACCTCTGTAAAGAGGAAGGGGCGGGACAGGTAATGAACCACACTAATGCAGTAGATTCCAACAAACATGGATTATGTGACCTTAATATGGTCAATCCGTTTATTCTTTCTGGCTCAGGTGGAGCTTCTCTCTGGTGGGGTCAACATGCCAGTGACACCTCTTAATGTGTATGAGTATGTAAGGAAGTATGCTGAGCACAGAATGCTTGTGGTGGCTGAGCAGCCTCTTCATGTAAGTAAAATAATTAAATACCTGTTGGCTCCTTGACTTGATTGTGTAAACAATCAAATATGTATTCCCTGTTATGTTATGTTTTTTTTTTTTTTTTTTTTAGGCGATGAGGAAGGGTTTACTGGATGTACTCCCTAAAAACGCCCTGGAGGACTTGACTGCAGAGGACTTCAGGCTGCTGGTCAATGGCTGCGGGGAAGTCAATGTCCAGATGCTCATCAGCTTCACCTCCTTCAATGACGAGTCTGGTGAGCTGCTCAGTCATGATTTGCTTTTGTGGCTGCTGCGTGAACTCTGAAATGGAAGATTTTGTTGACATATTTCACAAGGAAACATTTACGCTTCACTTACAGGGGAAAATGCAGACAAACTACTGCAGTTTAAACGCTGGTTTTGGTCCATAGTGGAGAAGATGAGCATGACTGAAAGACAAGATCTGGTAAGTTTGTTGTCTGTTGCATTATTTTTTCAGTCATGACTGTCCCTGTCCACTTTAGTCTGGTTTTGAAATCAGAAATGTGAACCTATTTTTCCTTGCTCCAGGTGTACTTCTGGACCTCAAGCCCCTCCCTGCCAGCCAGTGAGGAGGGCTTCCAACCAATGCCCTCCATCACCATCCGGCCACCGGACGACCAGCACCTTCCCACAGCCAATACTTGCATTTCACGTCTTTACGTGCCACTTTATTCGTCAAAGCAGATACTGAAACAAAAACTCCTGCTAGCCATTAAAACCAAGAATTTTGGTTTTGTCTAGAGGTTCATTAAAAAAGAATAAAGAAAAACATGTTTACTGTTGTGTAATATTTACCTAGCAACATTTTTGTAGATTTATTTTTTGTCTATACAGTTTTATTAAATTCGACGTACTGTCGCTTTCTCCCCAGGTGGTAATATATGTTTGTGTTGTGAACACAAACGGCTTATTTTTATTTTAGTTTTTATTGTTTTGTTTTTTTTCCTTTGTGTTCAATGAAGAAGGTATACAGTACAGAACATTCCTGCATCGGCACTGTAAAAAGTAAAGCCCACAGCCCTTGAATATTGGCCTAAATCTTTGCTTCCCAGGAATGTGGTTTGACAGAAGGCTGTCTGCCGAAACCCAGCCAAAGATGACAGCAGTAGAAGTATTTAAAAGAAGACACACTGTGATTATAAGTTTTTTCCTTCCCTAGAAAAGTACTATCACTGACAGTTCACTGCTGCCTTTGTGGAAAGTCCTCTTTTTTCTTGTACAGTGGGAGTAGGGAATTTCAAAATAAACTTGGATGCAAATTCATTGTCCAGTGTCTTTTGTCAGTGGAATTTGTAAAGTGGAGAGATTTAGCACTACTGGTAAGACAATTTATTTGTTACAATTTTATGCCTAACTGGAGTTCAACATGATTTGTTTAGTCTGCACCGAAATAAGATTAAAATCGATCAAACCGTTAAACATGAAATCAACATATATTTTACAGTAAAGACTACAAACATGGTGTCTCTTCTGGGAAGTTGGCTGATCGGCAAAGGAAACTGCCCCGCCCCCACGTGAGTGTCACCGCCCAATGGTGTTACCTTCAAGTAATCCTAATTTAGTGGCCAAATGTAAGGTCACTTAGCTTTAAGATCTACAATTAATCGTTTAACGCTACCTGCTTAAACTAATTACAACATGTGTAAGGATTATCTTTACTTCGCTTGACTTGGTCTTTTTTTTAAAAAATAATGTCAATTCAGCTGAGACATACATCGTTTCGGAATATACAAGGGACATTGAATGCATCATTTCTCCGGCAGTAGAAACTGATCCTTATGAGGTGAACCTGTCTTCCTCGCGGTCACAGTGGTTGCATTGTGGTGCCCAGTTAACGGTTATTCATTGTTTTACCATGGTGTCGCCTAGCCGCTTGGCTAGTTAGCTGCTTTTTTAGCGCAGCCACTGTAAGATATAAGTAGGTATCTGGCCGATGCTGCTGAGGGAGGAGGGAGTGTAATTATTGTCTTCCATCATGTCGAAGTCGTTCCGTTATTTTTAGCTAGCACCGCAAGTTATCGTTCGGGATTAGCCTGCAGCTAGTAGCGACAGGGAAGCGTGACTAATCGGTCTGTTGTTCGAAAAAATACGAATGGAGCAGTGGCAAGACGCGGCCTCTCAGCAGGTCAAGCTGCTTACAAATCGTCTGAATGAACTTTTGTCCAAAGGCCTGGGGCTACTGCGCTCCGAGCTTGGAGTGGATTTGGGACTGAAGCCCGAGCTCATTCCGCCATGGGTTATCCTCTTAGCGGCATGTACGGGGCTAGTGCTGATGGTTGTCCTGTGGGCCTCGGTTTGTCGTACTGTCTTCAAGAAACGAGGCGCTGTAAGACCTGAGGACGACGGGATTGAAATAAAACAGACCATCAGCAAACCGGTGAAGTCTGAGGAACCGAAGAAAAAAAAGAAGAAGGTATTTGTATGGAATCAGATTATTTGTCTTTGACGATTTCTCAACCAATAGCTGTAGCCTTAGCAAAACTAGCTGCCATGCTAACTCCTAAATGACAGTTCAATCTTTTGGCATGACTAAAACTGGCTAACCAGCTTCAGGTTCTAACAGTTCTTGCTATGCTAACTATAAACATCTGTCTTGTTTTTCGTGAGTATCAAGTGAACGTGCTTTAAATGACACTTTCATCCTTTATGTCTGCTAGAAAACCCAGTCAAACGGGAGAGCTGTCGCTGAACGGCAGGAGGAAGCCATAGTATCGGAAGAGTTAGTGCCACATCAGCAGCCACCCCCATCAGAAGTCAAGCCTGAGAAGATTCCTGAGGTAATATGCCCCAGATTTTCTTTCACTGATTCTGAAGCCACACCAGCTGCCAGTGTCAGGCCAGGATCGCAGTTTTTCATTCAGAATAGTGTAAAATAGCTTTTGTCTCAAGTTGGAGCCTTTTCCACGAACGGTGGCCTAGGGGGTGCTAACGCGAGAAGATGCAATTATGTATAGATGGAAATAGTGCTTGCAAATAGGACCTATACCATGTAGGGAATCTCTGACAGTGGATGTAGTTACACTTATAAATAGACTTGGCTTGATTATGCTTGTTTGAGTGTCAGGGATTGTGCCTGATTTGTTAGATGTAAAATCATGTGCTACATATTACCTATGCCATTCTCTTCCACCCAGCCTTTATGAATGTTTCTTTTTCATTTATTTAATCCATTCTTTTCCTTGTAGGGAAAAAAGTCAAAGAAGAAGGCCAAACAGGCTGCAAAGGAGACCAAGCCAGCTGCAGTAGATGGCAAAGAACCAGAAGAAGGTAAATCAGTAATTTTAATTCATGATTTTAGGTGGGGGTTTTTTTTTAGCAGCATAAAATGTTCCCCTGGTATTAATGAGAACATTTTAATTATACACATAATTGAAATAAAGTTGTGGGTCCTCTCTTAGACCCCCTCTGTACCTTTTTTTTGTGTCAAAGCACATTTTTAATGTTTCCTTAATATTTCCTAAGCTATATGGCCTTTCCACACTAATCCCATTATGGAGCTTTGCAGTATTTTGCAACAAATTCCACACTGTGCTCAATGGTCCTTTTCAGGGACATGGGAGACCAAGGTCAGCAACAAAGAGAAGCGTGAACAACGCAAAAAGGACAAGAGCTCCAGCGATGGCTCGGCAAGCCCTGGAGGAGGGGACACACCAGTGAGCACTCCCTCAGAGCAGCCAAAGACCACTGCAGCCCCTGTTCCTGCCAACCAGAAAAAGAAAAAAGGTGCATCTTGAAAAATGCTTTAAAACCATCTTGACATGTAGTTGTTCCACAACCGCCTCAGGCCTCCTCTATTAAAGACTTGTGAGGGAGAAAATTATATTTCTGTTGTTCTGAATACAGCGCTGTGTTTTTGCTCAGTCTCTTGAGGAATAGAAAGAATATAAAGGCTTTAGGGAAGTTGAAATTAGTCTCAAGTGAGTTTCTGCTGAGGTGTTTTTCTCCCTTACTAAGAGGTTCACATGGATCTACAGGGGGCAGGTACTGACCCTGTTAACTATTTCCCTGCAGGAGAATCTGCAAAGGTGAAGGCAGAGAAGGCGGGGGCTGTTGTACCTCAAGGTAACTGTTAAAATTTAAAAACAGTATTAATGAGCTAATTTATCACATTTATTCATCTCCTCCAACACCAACAATCACTTTCCTCTATATTAGTTATTAACAGCAAAGTGGCAGCTGTGTCCGCCTGCATCACTGAGGTTCCCTTAAAAGTTCCTACTCGCAACATTCCTGGGAAGTCGGAACAATGGAAAGCAAATAGAGAAGAGTCACTGTGGGGAGGCGACATTGATGGTAAAATGGCTTCACATCTGCTAACCTCTTCAGTGGTGTTTCGTCCAGTCATGATAGCCTTTGTCCTCACAGGAGGTGATATGTGCAGGCTCAAAGTTCATTTTCAACATCAGAATTACGGCTTGTTTGATAATAAAGGTTTTTCTTCCATAACTGGAAGTTATTTATTTTTGTTTTTGTGGAACTGTGTTGCGACCACAATGAATAAGCAGCCAGCAAGGATTTTATTTTAACAAATAAGGATTTTAAGCCGCCTTGTCATTACATTAGCTCATATTTCCCCTGCTGGTGTTCTCAGGTTTGGTTTTGGTTCTCCAGTATATGGGGCAAAATAGTGCTGTAATTACATTAAACATACTCCTGCAGCTGTGATTAAAAATACTACACTATTTTTGTCAAGATCAGGTTGCATCTGTGCAGCCTCCTTCAATTAACCTCCAAATGTAATTTCCCTAGTTTTTATGTCTTAATATGCCCGCCATTGAATTAATGAAAGTCATACGAAATGTTTTCTTTGCAGAGTCATGGACTGTGATTGAGACTGGGATGTCCACAGGTGAACGGAAACTGGTGTCTTTGGCGGGACTGAACGCTGGTGGGTGCACTGTGGACGTGTCGCCACTAGATGGCGTAGTTTTCAACACTTTACTGACTGTTTTATATCCTTGTAGAGCCCGTGAGGGATCTAACCTGGCTCGGTCAGCCCCGGGTGGACGATGAGTGGTCAGGAATGAGTGAGTGACGAGTTTGTTTATAACTTCCGCTTCCTCCCCGGAGCTTTCGTTTAGCGTTCGATGGTCTTTGCGTTTCCTCAGATGGCAGCTCGGTCGACCCCAGCTCAGACTGGAACGCCCCTGCTGAGGTGTGGGGCAACTATGAAGACTCCACTTCAGCGCCGCCTCCTATTCCACAGCAGCTTCTCCCTGAGCCCACCAATGTTAACCTGCTGACTGGAGCTGCCGTAAGTTCATCTGAACAATCCACAGTTCATTAAATGCAACAGCTGAGTAACTGATTTAATTGTTGTTTTTCTCAGCACTTGCACACAAGAAAGATGCTGGACAATTTATGAAATATTGCTTTTTTTAAATTTCTTTTTTGTAAGGATGATGATGAGGATGATAAAGGAGATACTGTTGCTGATGCAGCAGCAAAAAAGAAGAAGAAAAAGAAGAAGAAGAAGGCTTCTGAGGAGGCAGCAGCAGGAATGGTAATGTCAACACACACCGTGGGTTTATGCAGACACCTGACAGTTTATTGAAATTTCATGTTTTATTGTGTGAAGGCCGATGGACCGGAGAAGGAGGCACCACCTGCGCCGACAAAGAAACAGCCTGCTCAGGAAAAACCTGCCGCTGTCCCGCCTGTGAGGGCAGCTGCTGTCGAGGTGATGACTTTGATATCCCTGAAACTTTTGACGATTGTTATTCAATCGACCTTTAAGTCCTGAAAACGTTCACTCGAGCTGCATCCATGTTAACATCGTTCTTGTTACCTTTTCTAGCCCAAACTGGAGAAACCAATGAAGGACAACATATCCCAGAAGCCCCCTGTCACACAAGTGCCACAGAAGTCAACTGAAGCTGAAGCCACTGCCAAGCAGAACAGCGTCTCACAACAAAGTCAGCAACTTTTTATGATATTAACTGATATTAAAAGTCATGCTTGAAGTTCAATCTCCTTCATCTTTGATTTTTCTGCAGAAAAACCCGAAGAGAACCAAGCCCCGAAACCGGCAAAGAAGAAGAAGGCCAGAAGAGAGACATGAGACCACCCTGTATGCAAAAGACTTCCTCTCCGGTTTATGCAACACCCTTTTTTTTTTTTTTTCTTTCTTTGCCAGAAGAACTTTGACTAAAAAATTTTTGCGATTGGAACAGAATATTTAATAGCAGCCCGGAAGATAAAATGGCTTTTATACACATGAAGCATCTGCTGATGGATCTGTGGATACTGATCGTGGATACAGTGCAATCATTTGTAAAGTGACGTCATTGATTTTCACGAGTGGATTTGATACTCTTGATTCTGTCTTTAACTCCACTGAATCTAGTAACCAATTGCAAGAGCTGTAATGTAGAATTTAGATGTAGAAAATACTGTTCATGTTAGGAAATGTGCTGTTTTGGGGGGCGTATGTTGGCTTTAATGCAGAGCCACAACCAGTCCCTCAGGTCACACAACACTGGGCCATGACCAGAAACCCGGCTATTGCTTTTATAATCATAATTTCTTTTTGTTTTTGACTGTGAAGGTACAACGAGCACGCTTGTCCAAGAGCAGAGATCAAATGGAAGACTTGAAGGAGAACTGAGCGTCACAAGGGTCAGAAAAGGGAATCGCGACCGCTCCGTAGTTTTGCATTTTTATCCATGACTGCATTTCAGTCGGCTCAGTCCATCTGGTTTGTCCTGTCTGGTATCGTGCTGCAGTGTGTTGAGATGGCTTTTTTTTTTTTTTTTTGTGATTTCTTTCGCCCACAACTGTGTGGGAGCCTCTGATCGTAGATGTGCTGTTATCAGTCTCATCAACATCCTCATGATTTTCCACTTGTGATTGAGTCGACAGAATCTTTTGTAAAACTTGTTTGTAATAAAAGAAAAGCTGAAGCCATATGTAAAAAGCCGTAATAAAGGCGGGTTTTTCTATTTTTTGGACTCCTATATTGTGGGCCAGGTTGGCAATAAAACTAATGAGAACGTTTACAGGTGAGGAAAAAACTAATCCTAATCTTCCTTTCATCTCAAACTGAGAATGGTTTTAGAAATTACTAACTTCACAAAAACCCTTGCAAGTAATGTTTGCATTTATTTATGTTTTTTCCAATGTGGCATATTTTGTCGTTTTCAAATTTAAGAAGTGATCAGTGGTGTATAGAACCCACAGAAATAAACTTAAATTCAAGCATTGAACAAGCACCTGGGTAAACATTTAAATGTAAAACAAAACAAAACGGTGATCTCTCAGAATAATATATTTAGCCTGATCGTTCCATAACTTTCTGGAAATTACTGCTTACATCACAGGATTTGATCCCGTCAACCTCCGGTGGTTATCTTCAGCAGGACTAGTTAATGCGGATTTATCCAGCCGTGTCAAGTAAGCGTATTTGAGCGCAGCGATACCGGAAGTGCCTATAATATTACTGCGCATAACTCGTCCAAGTTCGATTTTCTTCTACGATTAAAGTGGGTGTTAAGTAATCGTAACGGTATGTATTATTTATCAATGCAAAATAAATACATTTAGTCCACTGAACACAGGCTAATATAGTTTAAAATTTACAATGGAATTGAGCCACGTGTCAATTTTAAAATCTGTGTATGATTTGGGGTTTATTTTAAAATTTAATGTGATTTAATGTATATCATATTTAACGCAAATGTACACTGCAGGAAAAAATTACTGGGCAAAAGTTATATTTCAGGCTGGACATAAAAATATGACGGCCGAGGTCTGGAACCGGAAGTGCTGTGCTAACCTGCCGCTAGCTTGACTCCGTTCCACAAATCAGCTTTCGCTGATAAATGACGGACAGGTCAGAAGATCCCGCCAGTCTGACCGACAGGACCGAAGCTCGTCGCCTCGAAACGCTCCAGCGGCGGTGATAGACGGGAACAATAAGATGATATCCCCGTGGGACCGCTGGTTCTCCACCAGCTGCTGCCTGTGTTGCCATGTCCGCACAGGAACCATCATCCTGGGGGTCTGGTACATGGTGAGCCCCGTTATCCGTCACTGCTTCACTGTGTGGATGTTTACTGACACTGTACGGTGAGCGTTGCTCATTGACTGCACCACAGCGTGTAACTCTTAAATGAATCCCAGCCAAACTTTGATTTACTGACAGAAAACGAAATATTGTGTTGAGTTTTGTGTTGTGCAATTCGGTGTCGCAATTTCTAAGGAATAGCGCAAAGGTAGCAAAAACAAAACCACTCCTCCTCACCTGCTGTGACTAAATTACCAGCCTCATCAGGTAGCAGGTTTTGTGTCAGCCTGCCTATTGACTGCAGAGAAGTTTCCATGACATTCATGATCAATGGGGACGTTATGAGTCATCTGCATAATGATCCAGAAGAGACCAGAGCAAAGCCTGCGCACATTCTGCTGCTAATTTTACCCCATAAACTGAAAGAAAGACGTTACATTTCATAAATTAGGTGTTATCACTGTAGAAAGCAGTGTTATAGCTCATTCTTTCAGCAGCCTCTCTCCATATTGGTGCCTTTATCTGCCCATATGTCCTCTCTCCCTTAAGCTCATCAACACCGTGGTCCTGCTCATCTTGCTGACGGCGCTAAGTGATCCTGACCAGTACCATCTGACCAGCGCCGAGCTGGCCAACGACCTGGACGTCATGGACGACGCCAGTAAGTAGCCCAGGAGGCACAAAATCACAGCAGCCACGGAGAATTAAAGGTGAACAAGTGCACACAGGTAGAAAACCCTTCTCCGTTATCAATTTGGACACTGCAACAGTTGGGACAGCAGGCTGGGTGGGGAATGACTGCCATGTCCCAGTTCCAGGAGATTAGGGTATCCGATGATCTCAAACTCCAGGCTGGGCTGACAGCTGCCACCCCTGGATTAGAAACTCAGCCAAAAGCATAAAAAAAAGCTTCTGTTTGTTGGAATAATACCTTTGTGTCCTGCTCCGGTAACTAAGATGCAGGTTTTTATGTTTCTCTTTCCAAACAACTTTAGCTGATTAGCGTCAGGGTGTAAATAATAGCTGTAACAGATAGTCGTTGCTCAGACTGTTTCAGTTCTTTTGAACTCTGAATCATTCTTGTTATTATGCCGCCCCCTGTTACCGAGGCAACAGTTAATTCGATAAGAAAAGCAAGTGCTCCTGCAGGATCCATGATTTATTAATGAAAATGCAGGCTTGCATTCCCCTGCGTGCTCGTACACTAACACTGTTGTTGCTTATTGGTATTTGGGGAAATTTGGTGCTTTGCTTTTGATAGAGTAATTTACCAATTAATTAGCCAACACTGTTTTAATAACTCTGTTTTTAAAACCAGTATGAGTGCTGCTGAATATGTTTCCACCTCAGGTTTTCACCTGTATTTTATCATCTGCGTCTCATCTTTTATCAGAAATGTCTTTTTTTTGCCATCGTTTCTACCGCTGCACTAAACTCTGACAGCTGCAGGACGGGGACATTTAGAATTTTCTCTTTCGTGCTGTTTTTCCGGCGCCGTCCTTATGTAACCAGAGTGACATGATTTCATGCCGACATGGAGGGAAATGACAGTCGAAGTTAAATCCTCCGCCTGGTTGGCGGGTGTGTTTTATCCTCCTCCCACAGAGCAGCTGATTATGATCTTGAGAGTTGTGATTTGTAATCAGAGTGACCTTTAACCCACACCTCTCTCCCTCAGACATGTGCATCGCCTCAGCCATCTCCCTGCTGATGATACTTATATGTGGGATGGCAACATATGGTGCATACAAGGTAAACCTAGTGTGTCCTGCGTTCGTCTTCCTTAAAAACTGCCCTGTTGTAATGAAAACCGACAGTACACGTTTGTTTCAGCTGCGCGCTGCCTGGATCATCCCATTTTTCTGCTACCAAATATTTGACTTTGCTCTCAACACGCTGGTGGCCGTCAGCATCGTGGTTTACCCCAACACCATACAGGACTACCTTCAGCAGCTGGTAGGAAACGGTCGTTTCTGTGATTGCAGGGTTTTGCAGTAAATTCCATCCTCCTCATCCTTCTTCCTTTGCAGCCAGATAACTTCCCATACAAGGACGAGATCGCTGCTCTCAGTAACGTCTGCCTGGTCCTCCTCGTTCTGCTCTTCATCAGCTGTATTCTCGGCTTCAAGGTAACGTGGTCTTACTCAAACCCACAGTTGCCCGTAAATGTTTCAGACCCTTTGAGCAGCAACAGTTGTGAATTTCACCCCTGACAGACTCTCTTTGGTCAGTTTCATTAGCAGACACCAACCTGTCAAGCATAGTTTTTAAGCGTGTTAGCAGGCTGACGTTAGCACCTGAATGCATCAGTTGGGGACGTAAAGGAGCATAGTCATGAGCTTCTGTACCATTTTTTCTAAATATATTCCTGAAAATCAGTATTCAAAGCTCCAGTTAGCCTTGTGAATCATTTAGTTTTGTTTCTGTATAACCTTTGACTCATTTTCTGCGTGGCATCATGTGCTGCGGCCTGGCTAACCCGCCTCTGCTGCTGCTGCAAAAGGATCTCTGCATATTCCTGTGGGGGCTGTCAAAATAAGCCAGCTGTCAAAGCATTAAAACGGCTTCTTAATTGGTTTATTGTCAAAGTTCGAGAGCGCAGCCTGGCTGCGGGTAGATGGCTGCAGCAGATGGTTGGCCCGGCTGTTCCAGTAGCTGCTCTGAGAACCGGTTGATCGGTGGATGACAGAGAACAACAGAAAATGCTCTTTTTGTGTGCAACCCTCGCTGGACTGCAGCGCTGTTTGCGTTTCTAATCTGTGTGTTTGTTCTCTTTCCATTTGATGTCAGGCCTACCTGATCACGTGCGTGTGGAACTGCTACAGATACGTAACCAGCCGAGGCTCCTCTGAAGTTCTGCTCTATGTCACGACCAACGACACCACAGTAAGTCACAAAAGCACTGACGGGAGATGTAATGTTAGTCCCGCCTCTCCTCACACATGTGCAGGTAATCACCCAGTAGCAGGGGCAAACCCTGACATTTTTCTAGCCTTCATTTGAGCACATTTCTTCCTGTCAGGACAGCAGTGAGAATGTTTTCCTTTTGTTGAAACGAGCTGTTACAAACGTCCTTGCTCAAGCGCTTGCACGCAGCATCAATAAAACAGACGTGTCTCGTGTGCAGTTTTCGGCTGAACAAATATTTTGTCAGCATAAGCACCAGCGGAATTGATTCCAACTGATTTACAAGTCGGCGGATTGTAATAAAATCAGGGGAAAAAAATGAGAAAAGTCAGTGTGTTGAGTCCCTCTGGTCTCCTAACGGCTCCAGTTTGAACATAAACCAGTTTGACTTCTTCAGCTCTGCTTCTTCAAGAGACAAAATAGACTCTGCATTCATGATTCAAACATCTGTGTATGATCTTTAGCTGGGGGAGGAAGAAGGTATAGAGCTGAGCTGTCACAGCAGCTACGTTTCCACATGCTAGCATGAGTGAACGTGCAGACAGAGATTAGACTCCTTGCTGGCAAACTCATTATGAGGAAAGTAGAGTAGTGGTGCTGAGTTTTGTCTGGGCCCAGGTAGCCCAGGTCTGACTCCCCCCCCCATTTTTTAACTTCTCATGCTTTGACAGAGGGGAGAAGAGTAATGAGGAAACTGTACAGACCCAAACAATCTGTTCTGATTGACTCCAAATGCCCAACAGCTGTGGGGAAATAACGGTTTCACAGGTATTTACAGAAACAGCCTGTTTCAGTCGGCAGCTCTGTCGTCTGTCTGTGGCTTCACGTGAGTTTCAGGGCTTGTGAGAAAACTATCACGGGTGGCTGATGGTGGAACCATGTGTCCCTGACATCAGCCTCTGAAATGTGTGAGAGACACAAGCCGTTGGAGTCAGGCCTGTTCGCTCAGAACCCACCGCAGACCGGGGCCAGTTTGTGCTTCGGGTCCGCAGCTCACGAGGCTGCACGTATGTTAGACCGTGTTTAGACTTTCTTGACACGCTGCACAGCTAAAAGCAACTTACTGCAACCTGAAAACCTTCAGGGAGCAAAATGAATCAAACGGAATTCCTTAATGCGTATTTAAGATCGATTAACTTAAAGTGTCCATCTGGGCTCTCAGCTGCTGAGCCTTCCCGAGCACGTTTGATCCACCTGTTGGACCAACGCAAAGCTCTCAGGGATGGTCTGATAATCGACACGAACAGGCCAGAAGTTTGAGGAGCGGAGTCAAAAACCAGCCGAGACCCAGAAATTATTATCAGTGTGGCAACGTTTGTGTTCCACCGATTATCCAGAGAAAGAGGAGAACCGTGGGAGATATCCAAACCAAGCATTTCGTTCTAAGGCCAAGAAACACCCCCACGGCCTGAAAATTCTGACCCGATCTGTGTGTCAGGCACTGAATGAGTCATTTCAAAAAGACTAATGACGATTCTAAAAGTGTCACATGGTTTGTTCAGTCCCGGTGTAAATGTGTCCAATCAGACATTTCAGTCCCGGCCCTCCCCATCATGCTAACCGCCGGGTTGTTTTCAGGTGCTGCTGCCCCCCTACGACGACAGCGTCGGCGTCCCCGTGAAGCAGGGCCCCCCGCCGTACAACACAGCCACAGCCTGAGAAGAGCGCCACCATCCTGCTGCATTCCTGCACCTCACTGCCTCTCCAACAGTATTTTAGTGGATGGATCATCACTGCACACACACACACACACACACACACACACACACACACACACACATAGAGTCAAGCCATTCATGTGCACATCCTACACTGGAATATCTTCACTGTCACTGTTTCGTGTTCTAGGATTAATGAGGCGCTAGAACCTTTTAATAGATCATTTTGTCTACTCTGATTACTTCTACTTGTGCTGTGTGTACCAGTATCGTGCTGTTTCTCTCCTAGATATTTCGTGCACGAATGTGAACTTGAGTGCACGAACAGTTTCCTGTTGTCTCGTCTCTGCTCCTCATCAGGGTTGGTTTGCCTTCATTCGTAACTTTGTCCGTGACGGGTGCTGTTTAAGTGTCGCCTCGGCAGAACTAGCTTCATGCTCTGAAGACAGGAGCGTTTCTGCTCCTTCTTCTTTTTAAATGTGTCTTTTCTGGAACATGTGGGAAACGTGTGGTGTGACGGAGGTGCTGGGGAGGGCGACCCTGGCCTCCAGGAGCTTGTGGGCTTCGTAAACACTCTGGTCTTTTCACCAGATGAAGAAAAAGCGCTGCGAGGACGCTGAAGACAAAGCTGAGGACTGCGCTCGGAAAAATGAAGCTGTGGCATTTGTTTCTCGATTAAAGTGTGTTCCTCACTGGCTGTGTTTTATTTTACATTGAAGGGAACAAATCTTTTGGTCTGTTCCTGCAGAAGAGTCCGTGGAAGTGAGAGGTGACCGGATAAACGTGCTCATTCTGTTTCAGGCAGGTGTCAGGTTGATCCAGCGGCTGCTGAAACCAGAACTTCCAGAGCTCTTCCAACCACTTCTTGTAGAGTTAGAAGATGCCTCTGGAGCAGACAGAGAAACTCCTGCCTCTGATGAGAGCATGTGAGAGAAATCCGTCCAGCAAAATCCTTCCTTTGAATCTAAAGATGCTCACATTTGAATCTTTAAACAGCTGTCTTGTTTTAAAGTGTCCACACCTGTTAAAAGGCTCCAGAGGTCCAGCGACAGTCTGGATCTGTCTCTCTAACTTATCCTGAGCAGAAAAGCTGGTGTAGTTGGAGGCGAAAGGGGGAGTAAACAGAGGAATAGTGCAGGGAGGGAGGGGGCAGGGGTATGTACGTCCACTGCCAGAGTAACCCCTCATTCCTGCTGGAACTGTCTGGACTCACTAGTGGGACTAACCGACAAACCGTGAGCGTTGCAGGAACGTTTGATTTACTAAACAGAGTGAGTATTTTTTTTTAATATCTTCAGAGAAGGGGTGTTCTGTTTCTTAAGCTAATAATACAATAAAAAAAAAAAAAGTTTTATTTTCCACAAAAGCAAATGTGAGCATGACCAAAGTTCGGAACACAAAATTTAATATTGGAGACAAAAGATAAAAGTAAAAATAATACATGGCTGAGTTAAGCCACTTTAAATATGATTTAAACTGTATTAGCACTCAAATGCATATCAGGAGGTTGCAGCAAAGTCAGTCAGTTTTTGGAATTTTAACAGTCACAGAAGCTATTCCTGCAAAAAAAAGGAAACTGAAATGTTTCCATTCTTACCTGGTAAAGTGTCTCACCTCAGTCAAAATCAATTAAATGTACAGTAACTAGTAGCAGACTGATCGATAGCGATCAAATCCCATTACATCGTGGGGATGTTGCTGTCAGTTCGTGTGCTTTCCTCTCCAGTTGTTACCCCTCGTCAGGATGAAGCCCCTGGCCCTCGTCCTCCTCTCTCTGCTGTTCTTCTGTCTGTCTCAGGCCGGAGTAAACAAACACCGTCCCAGATCTGCTGCAGCCAGAGGCCAAAATGAGACAACAGTGCAGAACAAAGCAGTGGGTGAGTGAGCAGTCGGGGACCTAAACTTGTGTTTTCAGGCCTGGGTTTGCTGAACACAAACCTTTTCCTCTGTGGTCCCAGAGAATCCGTGCAAAGCCGTCCCGTTGGACTTCGTTTTTGTCATCGACAGCTCGAGGAGCATCCGCCCCAAGGACTACGAGAAGGTCAAGACCTTCATCATCAATCTAATCCAGTTCCTGGAGGTCGGGCCAGATGCCACGCGGGTCGGTCTGCTCCAGTACGGCAGCGTGGTCCAGCCTGAATTCTCCCTCAACACATTCACCACCAAGGCTGAGGTGGAGCAGGCGGTGAGGAACATGAAGCACCTCGCCACGGGAACAATGACGGGTCTGGCAATCCAGTACACCATGGAGACCTCCTTCACTGAGGACAATGGGGCGCGTCCAGCACACCTGCACATCCCGCGAATCGCCATGATTGTGACCGATGGGCGGCCGCAGGACAAGGTGGAGGAGGTGGCTGCACAGGCGAGGCAGGCAGGCATACAGATCTTTGCGATTGGAGTGGGAAGGGTGGACATGAACACGCTGAAGACCATCGGGAGCGAGCCACACTCCGAGCACGTGCACCTGGTGGCCAACTTCAGCCAGATACAGACGCTCATCTCGGTGTTCCAGTCCAAACTGTGCGGAGGTGACCTCTTCTCCACTTTCTCTCCAGTATCCCTCCTCATTTTGGCAGGCATGTGGGTTCCCAACATTCTTCTGTGCTGGTGTGCGCATGTGTGTGTGTGTGCATGTGCTGTAGGTTCAGAGATGTGTGAGCTGCTGGACCACCAGTGCCAGCACATGTGTGTGAGCAGCCCTGCCTCATTCAGGTGCAAATGCAGGGAAGGCTTCACCCTCAATCCTGACGGGAAAACGTGCCGAGGTGAAGCACCTCGCTGTTAGCACTTAGCTTTTTGGGTGAACCCTGAAGAATGATCGTTTTTCCTGTCACGTCTTGTCTGTAGCTGAGGATGCCTGTGCAGCGGTGGATCATGGCTGTCACCATTTCTGCGCCAACCTGGCTGATGGCTACGAATGTCGCTGCAGACCAGGATACCAACTCAACCTGGACCTGAGGACGTGCAGCAGTAATCACCTTCGTTAACCTCTTTATGCTAACAACAGTAACATCTTTCATCAGTACTTTACCTACACTTCCATGTAATGGTCTGTCAAAAGGCCACAGGCCCAGTTAAACACTGGTGATGAAGCTGGTGCACAATGGACGCCGCATTACGGGGCTAACTTCAGACAGTCATGTGACTTCAATCAAATGAAACAAGAGCTTGTACTTCTCCTGCCAGCGACGTCCGCCCACCCACAGTTGGAAAATGTCGCTTTCAGTTCCTCTGGTTGATCTTCACAGCTGGGGAAGATTTCCTGGAGGAAGTTTGTTTTTGCAATCATAGGGGCAGCTGCTGAGATCTCTGCTTGATCCTCCCTGTCTGTCTCACACATCCACACCTTCATCAGAGTACATTACCAGCAGGAGAAGTCATAGTTACCGCGGCAATAATATTCATCTTTATCAGAAATAGACTTTTGTGACCTGGGCGACCACGGCTGCCAGCACGACTGTTTCAGCACTCCAGAGTCCTACACCTGCAGGTGCAAGAGGGGCTACGACCTCAATCTGGACGGCAAAACCTGCAGCAGTGAGTGCCTGCAGATCTCACAAATGCCATGATCAACGTAGAACTTCAGGTTTTTGTTCTTCTCTCCAGAGACTGATCACTGTGCTGGCGGGAATCACGGCTGTGAGCAGGAGCTCATGAGCACAGAGGACGCGTGTGTGTGTAAATGCAGGAAAGGCTTCACGCTCAGGCCTGATGGGAAAACGTGCAAGAGTAACTCTCCCAGGTCACCCTCACATGACCACATGCTGACTGCGGTGTTTGTCCTCACAGCCGTTGTTGTATCTGTAGAGATGGATCCCTGCGCTGATGGGACTCATGGCTGCGAGCAGGACTTCGTGAGCACGGAAGATGCATGTGTGTGTCGATGCAGACCCGGATTCACCCTCCGACCTGATGGAAAAACATGTCAGAGTGAGTCCAACCCGCCTCCTCATCATCAAGAAGGTGATGTCTGACGGGTGGAAGAGGGAAGATCAGCTTTGCAGCAGCAAACCTGTCACAACAGCTGCTCCACTATAAGACATTTTTTAGAAGAAGTGCATGTTGCTGGGCTATTTTTGTCCCTAGTGTTTACATGTTACATCAGTTTGAATTTGTTTTGAACCAGTTGTCGTTTTTAATTCTCACTGTGACTGAAAATTCTGCTTCTTGGATTAAGGAGATGCGTGTTTCAAAATAACGATAAACACAAATGAGTTTGTGCCCATTTATTAATTTGCGACTTCTCTCACTGCCGAACAGAATCCCAACACACACCCCCACACACACCCACCCACACACACTAATGGGTGTTTCCTCGCAGGTCTGGATGTGTGCCAGACGCTTGAGCATGGCTGTCAGCATCAGTGCATCAGCGCCGCTGACTCCTACGTCTGCAGATGCTCGGAGGGCTTCGTTTTGGAAGAAGATGGGAAGAGATGCAAAAGTAGGACCTGAACTCTAATGCGCAGTTCTTTCTGATCACGTCAGGGCTCATCTTAACCCAGGCACTGATTAGTTTTTCCAAATCTGGCATCTCAGATCTGAGACTTTATTCTAACTGGTTACTGTAGTAACCTCATTGGAGACATTTTTTGAAATTTAGCCAAACGGGGCACATCTGCCCATGACAGGAAGGAAAAGTGTCACTCATTACATTCCTTTTCTGTTACACTTAAACCCAAAATTGAATTGAGAAAACACAACTGTTGTTGATGCTCCCTGCAGAGCCAGCGTGTGCTGACGGAGTCATGGATCTGGTTTTTGTGATCGATGGCTCTAAGAGCATGGGTCCTGCCAACTTTGAGCTGGTGAAGCAGTTTGTCATCGGCATCGTGGAGTCGCTGGACGTGTCCCAGACGGGCGCACACGTCGGCCTCCTGCAGTACTCCACCAAGGTGCGCACAGAGTTCACCCTGAGCCAACACACCTCGGTGCAGGGCATCAGGCAGGCCGTGTCACGGATGCAGTACATGGGGAGAGGTTCCATGACGGGATCCGCGCTGCGCCACATGTTTCAGTTCAGCTTTTCTGCTAAAGAAGGCGCCAGGCCCAACGTCCCACGCGTCAGTATTGTGTTCACTGATGGGAGGTCACAGGATGATGTGTCTGAGTGGGCGAATAAGGCCAAGAACTCCGGTATTCCTAGTTTCTTTTCATATTTCAGTGGAATAGGAAGATTTCTGTCATGTTCTTTTCTGCTGTTTTTAGGGGTCACAATCTACGCTGTAGGTGTGGGCAAAGCCATCGAACAGGAGCTGAGAGAAATAGCTTCAGAGCCGGATGAGAAGCACCTTTATTATGCAGAGGAGTTCAAAGATATGGGAGAAATTACAAAAAAGCTGAAATCCAGGATGTGTACAGGTGCGTTCATGGTGCGCAGAATCTTTATGACGGTGTCAAACAAGCCTACTGACAATAACTGGCTCTTTACTGCCACCTGCTGGGAACATGGCGGATCGATTCAATTCAACAAAAACAGTTCCTGCTGCAGGGAAAGATCAAAATAGACAGAATAAGAAGAAATCCTCGCTTATCTTTTCTTTCTCAGCAGATAAACCATTGGATGAAAACAGGTGCCGATGTGAGAATATAATAATATTCCAAAATCAGGTGACGGAGAGGCTGAACATCCTGGTGCAGAGCAATATCCTTTGTAAAATCAGTTTAATTTTTTGTTGTTGGTTTTTTTTTGTCTTGTAGGGCCTTTCTAAATCTAAATATTTGAAAAAAAAAAAGATTTTTTTGTGTGCATCATGACCTCTTTAGTTCTGAGGAATTCAGATTGTTAACTACAATCAACCTTGTGCAGCTGTGTGTCTGCAGCAATCAGGACGACTCAAACTATCCTCACTCATCAGCAATGCTGCTGAAAAGGGGTTTAAAATTCAGCCATGGTGACCTAAAGTGCCTTAACATGCACACTTGAAGCCATGTCAACAAGGCTGCAGGCCCTTGAGAACAAATCTATGCTCAAGTGAAGAGGATGCCCCCAGCCTGCAGCAAAGCATTCCAAGGATCCCTGTAATCCCGCTCTACATCCACACGGAAACATATGCAAATATATAATTTCTACTTAAGTTATTTACTTTTGTACACGACATAAGGTCAGTTTCTTTGTGAGACTGAAAATAAAGGTATTTTTACATTTGATTTGAGTTCTATTTTTTAAAACTGATTCACAACATTTAAAATAAGATTTAAAAATAAATAAATAAAACACAAGAATCTTTGCATCTGCCATACTAACATTTGCCAGCAGGTGGACTTGCTCCTCTTTCTTCATGTGCACATTTCCTCCTCCTCCTCCCCCACCTCTGAACCATGTGAAGGTAAGCAGGGAACATCCAGCAGAAGAGTCTCTGCTGCTTCACTCATGCAGATATTGGAGAAGAGGGCAGCAAGCGAGGCCTAAACAAAGATGCTGGAGGAGATGATGAAGAACTCCTAGAGGCTACAGGACACAGTCTCTCTTTTTTATAGTGAATCGCTTGTATAAGTCTTTATTTTAGGATCCTTTCATCTCTGTCCCAAACATGGGTTGCTCCTCATCCAGCGCACAGACCGTAGAACAGGAGAAAAGACCAGGCACGAAGCCAGAAGAGAGCAATGGAGACACACTGGGTGAGTCGTCCTCTAGGTGCTTCAAGTGTCTTTGTTTTGGTGGTGAGCGTGAATCATGGTTTGCACAGGTCCTGAACAGATATGTGCACTGCGCCTGGTCTTGCTGAGGGGCATGAGCGTTGTTCCGGTACACCGTGTGCTTTCTCACTCTCCTGCATACTGTACCAAAGTGCCTCATGCAGAGAATTATTTATGTTCACCTACTTTTCTTCAGAGTGGTTGCTGTTTTTAGTTCCTGGTGTCTCTCTCTGTCCATTTAGAACATACCTAGAGAGTGTTTACTGCATCTCTGACTTGATTCTCACGACAGCTCCCTGAAAGTTTGGATGCGGAAGGTAAAACTTGCTGTTGTTACCAAACTGCAGCCTGGGGCAAACTTTGCAGCCTAACCTGTTTGTTTGCTGTTGCATGTTAATGACTGAATTTCTCACCGTACATCAGAATTGTGTGAGGTGGATTTCAGCTTCCGTCACTTTGTACGCATGCTTCCCCTTAAGTTAGTAAATAAGCATGTTTGAGGCAGTGCAGCCATATCTGTGTAAAAGAGAGAGAGAGAGGGCGAGACGTGGAGAACATATATTCTTTCTAACTGCTCAGGAAAGCTCTGAAATTACATAAAGTCCACTTTGTGTGTTTGTCTTTGTGTCTCTATTGCAGAGGCCCTTAAAGAGGACGGACACAGACCATGATTGTTCCACTCATGACACATGCCCATGTCATACTAGGCACGCTCGTCTGTACAATATGTTCCCATTGCAGGCTGGCTCCTCTAAACGTGGCTGGATGGGTGGAGGTTTAAGCCCCCTCCTCACCAGCCGTGACAATGTTTTGACTGGGACCTCTGTAATCTTTGGCTGCTATCGTGTTGACATACGAGTCATCCATGGCTGGAGAGGATGTCTCCGTGTTCATCCAAACACGGAATCTGCCGCAGACGTGGAGCTCTGTGTCCTCTGCGAAACTTCAGCTTGAAAACCAAGACTTTGGGTTTTGTTTCTTGTGTTAAAGGTGGCATGAACGTCTGGGTCAACATCGGTTCGACGTGGTCACGTTTCCTGAAATTTGCTTTTCATATTCACATGTTCTCCTCCTGGCTCACTTTCAGTTGCCCAGCCATCACATTCCCTTCCACCCATCACTCCCAAATCTTCCTACAAACTCTGACAGACAAGTCAAACCAGGAAGCTGCAGAGTCCAAACTATTGACGCATCTGTGGTTTGTCTGATTTGAATAAAACTTATCTGTGAAAAAAGTTTTAACTAAAAAAAAATATATATATATTTGCTTGTGTCGGACTGTGACCAATTTAAGGAATTCACATTGGAGTTTATCTCTCAACCGAGAGCTGATGGCTTCGGGGGTCAGGGAACGTTATCATAGGTCGAGTGTCTCCAGAAAGGAAAGCGCAGTCATAGTCACATGGGTTTTATTTTCCTTGAAAGTGACTTGAATGTCCTCAAGGCTTTAAACAAAAATTGCCTTCAAAGAATCTGGTTTTCAGCTGAGGAAATGAAGAGGATGTTCTCTGCTGCACACATTCTGTCTGCCTCACTTGCGTGTTTCCTTCATGGTGGAATCTTGATTTTTCAATGTTTCAAGCAGACCCTAAAGCCCGAGTCTGTAAGTCAGGATTATGTGCCAAAGTGGTGAAACTCACGCTTAAGCATATTTGGCCAGCTGACTTGTGTGAGGAGAGCTTAGGGTGTTGGTCACTGCTGTTACTAATAATGTTATATAGCTGAAAATGTAAATAAGATCTTCTTTTCATCTCTTTTTTGACAGTGGTCAGAAATGGTATGGTCGCAGAAGACGTCCAAACCATCGAAGACCAGCTGCAGTTGCCTGTGCAGACTGCCTTACCAGAAGACCTTCAGCCAGTGACCGACACTGAGGCGCAGGATGTGTGGTTAGCCACGGAGGCCCAGGAGGATCTTTGCTTTCAGGCAGACAAAGACCCTTGGATGGAAGACGTTGCCCTTGTGGACCCGGCTGAGGTCTGCGCTGAGCTGGAGGCTTCTGAAGAGGCTGTGGAGACGCCCCCTCAGGAAGACGCCGGTCCCGTAGAGACAACACCAGAGGACGCGAAGAAGGACTTAGCATGTGGAGCGGTGCAAACGGAGGCTGTGGCTGGGGTTGAGGAGGTTTCCGCTGTGTCGGCCGAGGAGACTCCAGAAGTTACCATCAGTTCTGCTGAAACCGCCGGGTCAGAACCAGCGGAGGCTTCGATGGTTGACGACGAGACAGCAGTGGTAACATGTGAACAAGCTGCAGAACCAGCCACAAGTGAGCCCACAGAACCAGCAACAAGTGAGCCCACAGGACCAGCAACAAGTGAGTCCACAGAACCAGCAACAAGTGAGCCCACAGAACCAGCAACAAGTGAGCCCACAGGACCAGCAACAAGTGAGTCCACAGAACCAGCCACAAGTGAGCCCACAGAACCAGCAACAAGTGAGCCCACAGGACCAGCAACAAGTGAGTCCACAGAACCAGGAATGAGTGAGTCCACAGGACCAGTAACGAGTGAGTCCACAGAACCAGGAATGAGTGAGTCCACAGAACCAGGAATGAGTGAGTCCACAGGACCAGTAACGAGTGAGTCCACAGAACCAGTAATGAGTGAGTCCACAGAACCAGCACCCAGCAAGTCTACAGAACCAGATGATAACCCAGACCAAGCAGCAGTTATGCAGATTGAAACTGGGCCAAGTGATGAAGCAGGACTACACACAACTGAAACCACAGAAACAGCACCAAGCGAGTCTGCAGGACCGGTAACAGATGAGGCTGTTGGACCACATGAGAATACAGAGCCAGCCCCATGTGAGGACAAAGGACCAACAACAACTGAACCAAGCCACGATACAGAACAAGCACTGATTGACACCAGAGGACCAGAACCAAGTGAGGAAGCAGGACTACTAATTGATCAGCCCGTAGAACCAGGATCCAGTGAGACAGCAGGACTAGTACCATGTGACAACACAGAACCAGACCCAAGTGAGGACACAGCACCGACAACGACTGAGACAACAGAATTGGCGCCAAGTCATGATCAAGAACAAACACCAATGGAGACCAAAGGACCAGAACCAAGTGAAGAAGCAAATCCACCATTAAGTGAGACTACAGAACCAGTATCAGCCAGTGAGGCCTCAAGACCAGTACCATGTGATGACATAGAACCATCTTCAACAGAGGATGCAGAGCAAACACCACTGGAGACAACAGGACCTTCACCAAGTGAAGGTACAGACTCGGTGATACACCAGGATGCAGATCCAGTAGCAACAGTACCACCAGCAGGTGAAACTACAACTGGAACTGAGGTTCTGGACGTGACTCCAGTCCCAGATGAAGCTGCAGAACCTTTATCAAATGAAGCTGCTGCAGAATCGTTAACGAGTGCAGTTGCAGCCAGGTGTGAAGATGCAGGACCGACTGTGGCTGCAGCTCCAGGTGTGACGCCTGCATCAGAAGCAGAAGCTGCAGCAACAACAGTCGCCACAGCCGCCGAAGCTCTGGAGGCAGTAATAGATCCAGAGATCGCTTTAGCAACTATTCCACAGCTGCCGCCATCGCCGCCCCCCACACATGCAACCGAAGGCCACCATTCACCCGCTGAGAAGGAAGCAACAGCACTTATGACCTCAGCAGGGGGGGCAGCAGCCGGCCCCACGGACCCCGACGCTGCTCCAGCTCCTGAAGACGGACATCCCATCGCTGCACCGGTCCAGGGAGAAGGAGAATCATCTATACCGGAGGTTGTGGTAACCTCAGAGGCGGCGGCAGACAGCACGCCCCTGGCAGAGGCTCCTGTGGATGACTCCACCCCTGCAGAAGCTACAGGTACGGAACCATCATGGTGATATTCTTAGTGACCTACGAGTAGCTGAATAAAGCACAAATGACACATTAGAGCGAGGCTCAGTCGTGTTTTAGCAGCCGTGCGATTCCGCCTCCTCCATTGTTGACACAATGTTGCAGATCCTGAAGACACGGCTGATGTTTCAGCGGCTTGATTGCACAGAAACCTGTCCTGTTCAATTTGACGCTGAGCAATCACAACAGATTTTACCTGCCTGACAAAGCACGAAGGGCAAAACATGTCAGGCCTCCAACCATCACCGACACCTGCTGAAGTAAGAGCGCGTGCAGACGGGCAGGGTGGAGATTAATCCACTCTCCTCCACCACACTGGCCCCTGTGTGCGCTGAAGTGATCGGTGGCAGCTGACAGTGTAACAGAACATACAGAATGATCACGAGTGACCGAGGAGCCATTACAGGCAGCACGTCGTCAGCAGGACGGCTCCAGCCACACAGCTCTCATTCATCCTGAACGGAGCAGAGAACGATCACAGTCTGCTGCTTCCAATTACAGGGGACAATGTGAAGGTTCAGTAATCACCAGCAGTCATGTGGGGAAAATCTCACATTTATAGAGCGTACACATGGCGATACGATGGCTTTATTTTTTTTAATCATAATTTGCATATTAGCTCATTAAGGGTGTGTTGCTCCACTGGTCAGTGGTGACACGGCTGAATCCTCTCGGGACAATCTGGCCCCACAGCTCAGCTCTCAGAGAACACGTTGTTCTTGTTCGCAGTTCCTCCAGGCAGCATGTGTTAAATTCTTGCATAACTTTTATGAGCCTTTTTGGCTCATAAAAGTCTTGGCATATTGTGGAGGCGTGCCTTTATTTTAGCGGCCATGCAGGTAAATTACTGGTAAACCAGTTTGAGAAACCAGATGATTTGACACGTGACAGCACT
>BJFM01000757.1:181050-203145 GCA_016586285.1 Arothron firmamentum | reverse complement strand
TTCAAAGTGCAATCCCCGTCCAAGTTATGTAAGTCAGTTACTTTTGGCCCAAATCAACCACAGAACACGGTGCCATAACCGTATAAATACAATTAGTAAAACTTTAAAAGCCCATCATCGTTGCTTTAAGCTTTAAGCTAATGCGTTGACTTTGGGCCACTTTCTGGCGACTTTCCGTGCTTCTGGTCGGACCTGCAGGAATTCTCACCTGTACGGACCAATAGCAGCAGGAGCATTTGCAGTGTTGATTATCCTCCTGATGATTGTCGACATTTTACTCATCGGATCCGAATCGATAACAAGAACTTGAAATGTCACGTAAATGACACGGCGCAGCAGGCGCGTGCACACTGACAGCGCGAGGAGGAAGTGTCGATGAAGTTTAGTACCGTAAGTTGAAAAGTAAACGCGCATTTTCTTCTTTTTTTAAACATATTGAACGACTATACGGTCACAGAAAAGTTGTATTTTCAAATAAAGACATGTCGAATAAGACATTGAGAAAGTCATAGTAAAAAAAACGTGCAAAGTCTTTTACTCACTAACATTTGACTATTTTAGTTGCGCCGCTACACTACACAATACTATGACCACAGAAGACCCGGAAGCAAATAGTGCGGCAACCAGCAGGAGGAAAAGTCACATGGAAGTTTAGCTGAGTTATATAAACATGAATATATGCTAAAGAAAAAGAATATGTTATCTTAATTTCTATAAAGTGGAGCCAAGAAGCTTTTCGTGTTAGCACATAGATATTGAGCATGCAGATGTTGGTTAGTTTTATACTGATAGATACATGCATGTATCTAGTTTAGTGTCATCTTCGAATTTACCTGCAGAAAAAAAGAAAAAATACTTATTTGTTTTTCTTGTCCGTAAAAAAATGTCTGCCTCGAAAGTGAAGATGCGGGAGAGGAAGCTGAAAAATCAGCCCGTCAGTGTGCAGTATCCATCCAGCAGCACGAATTCTGGAGGCAGTGGTATACTTATTATTATTATTATTATTGTTAATGTTATTTTTTTAATTGACAGTGTAACGCGTGGTTGACGCAAAGCGATTCGTGTCCGTTGACTTTATAGATGGCGCGACACATTTTTACTCTATCTGTGATTCAGGTGAAGTTGGTGATGCTGGCCTATCTGACATGCACACATCTGCAGAAAATCCAAAAGCTGCACACCGGTCGGGTGGATGGGTCCGCGGACATCAAAAAGATGGCGGAGGCTATTCCAGAGAGATGCCCAAATGCATCACCGGTAATGGAATTGTGAAAGAGTTTGTTTTCCAAAAAGAAAGAGAAAGTAAACTTAAACACTGCCACCATCAGATTATTGACATTTCTGTGACCTTCTCTCTCACTCCTCGCAGCTGTTGCCTTTGCCCGGGCCAGATCGGCAGAGGTGAGCGCCATGCTGAAAGCTGTCACCAAAACAACAGGCAGCTGCCATGTGTTTGGAGCCCTGCCCAAACACATGAGGAGACGGGCCATGAGTCACAACACCAAGCGGCTCCCCTGCAGGCTGAGAGATGTGGCCAACAGAATGGTTAAGTTCCCGGTGTTTCCTCTTACCATTAAATGGACCCATTAATGAAGGGCTGATTCTCACACTGGCTGGTGACTGCGCGTCTGACATGTTGATGCTGACATTTCTGCTCCTATCTCCCTCCAGCGGGAGAAGAGCCTCCAGTCTGGCTCGAAGAAGAAGAAGGAACAGGCAAAGAACAAGAGTCGCAAGGCCCGCCGCAGGCACGGAAACCTGCTGCTGGAGTTTAACCGCAGACAGAGGAAGAACATTTGGTTGGAGACGCATATTTGGCATGCAAAACGCTTCCACATGGTTAAAAAGTGGGGCTACTGCCTTGGAGACAGACCCACCTACAAGTGTTATCGGCCCTGCTACAGGGCAATGAGCAGCCACTGTTTGCTACAGGTAACACTGACAGAAATGGATTTTGATGGGACATATTTTGGTTCGGACCTCAAGAATAGGCATGACCATCTCTGGTTTTGTTGACTTAGGACCTGTCTTACTACTGCTGCATAGAGCTGCAAGGAGAAGAAGACAGGCTGCTTTCCGCTCTGTCACAGCTGACCAGCAAAGAGACAGGTGGGAATAAAATCCACTTTATTTTTGTCATATTATGGGAATACAGCAGAAGGAGCATTACAGCTTATTATCTCAAAAGGTTTAAATGGTAAAAAGATTATCAGGACAGATGGTACTGTAGTAAGATGCTGGTGGTGTGTGTTTCCAGGTCCTACATTTGCTGCAATCTCAAGTCTGTCAGGGCAAAGACAGGGTAGCTTGGTGGTGTACAGAGCAAAAGAATACCCATCGCAGCCCCTGGGCCCTGTCACTTTCCTCTGGAGACCCCGTGCACAGGGCTCCAGTCACAGGCAACTGTGGATTTGGGCTCATCCCACCATGAAACAGGTACTCATCATCTTTCCATCAGAGGAATTGAACAAGCAACCATATGGTATTGTGCAAAAGTTAATTTAAATGGTATCTTTTATTAAGAACATGGTATAAGATAGAATTTAACTCACTTCCTTGTTTCTTGCAGGATCTTCTTCCTGAGTTACAAGTGGTGTGCCAGTGTGCAGAGGCTGTTTATCCTCCAATTCCGCCAGTTGCAATGCCTGCTGAGGTTCCTGCCCTTGGAGTGGAACCTAAAACTGAAAAATCCTCTGAGGTTGAGCAGGTTACTGGAACAAAGAGGAAGAGAACTGGTGAGGAAGCAAGCGAACCTCCAGCTAAGAAGATCCTGGGAGATGGAACCAGATCTCCCACTACCCCTGTCACCTGGAGGTCAAGCACAACTGGAATTGTCATAAAGTGAGTGCAACACACGTAGCAAAAACTGTGACTTTAGATTTGATTCCAAATGATTGTGTTTTCCTTGGATGTGTTTCAGTGATCTCACAATGGAGATTGTACGCTATCGCCTGATTGGACCACAGTCCCACGCTGTTCTTGCAAATATTTTGGAAGCCGCTACAGAATGTGATGTAAGACATTTTGGCCCCAACTAACGTGAAAAGAAAGAGCTTCGGAAATGTGTTTATTTGGCACTGTTAATTTCATTGTTTCAGGATAAGAGTGGAACTCAGCCCTCCTCCCTCTGGTGGCCTGAACACTGCAGAGACGAGAACAAGATGAATCTGCACAAGCAGCAAGCTGACGTGTATCACACACTGAAAGGTCTCCTGTTTATTCTCAGTGTTGAGATCATCGATATCACTGTCACATGTGTTTTGTTGACCCTGGCGGTGTGATGTGTTCAGGTGTTTGTTCCACTGGAGAGCTTCCCCCGGGAACAGTGCTGGGTTTGACTGTAGAAGACCCCAGGTTGACCTTGCCATCAAAGAAGGTTAAAGCTTTGACCTGTGTAAAGCAGGCACAAGGTAAAATCTGACCTACCAGACTGCGTGGAGCCCATTCGTTTAGAGACTCGAATGAACTCCTCGCTGAACCTTCTACTGAAGCTGATGAATTAGACATTTCTGTATTCTTTCACAAAATCTGGCTGATTCTACTGAGGTTGTTACCGAGAGAACACGTCTGGTTCTGTGCTCTGGGGGGCCTCTGCCTGGCCATGCAGATGTTCCAGGTTCGAATCCTGGCAGGACCCTGTACTCCAAATACGCCCTCAGTGACTGACATCAGCCAACTGTAAAGATGCGCTCATCACTTCAGGATTTTGTTTTAAGTGGGGGTTACATTTCCATCATACTTAATATGTACATTATACACGATAAGTGTTAAGTAGGTTGAATTGTGTTGCTTTGATAGAAATTTAATACCTCACACTTCAGACCCTCATCTTTTACAGTGTTATAAACTGAAAATTGTAACTATTTTGATCAAATTTCCCCAGTAGTGTGTATTTTCCTTGCTGATTATAAGCTTACAGTAGTGCTCTTCAAACATCCGTGGCTGGGCGACCGGCTAAAGGGGAACACGGCGTGTCTCTGTGCTTTGTGTGCTCGTTTCAGAGGTGGACGAGGAGAAGAGGAGGGAGCTGATGCTGCGAGGTGTACCAGAACACTGCTGTCAGAGTCACCTGTGGGAAAAGTCTGTCCGTGACAGCGTCACCGATCACAAGATATCGGAGCAGGTGATGCATTTATTTTTCACTGATAGACAGTTAGAGGAGGCACCGTGTTTTCATTGGACAATTTCTGCTGACAGGAGTTGAACCGTATGAGGAGTGAGGTTCTGGTGCCGGGGTCCAGGCTGACTCCCACTCCCCCACAGGGTCGAGTCCCCATCCTGCTGCTCCACCAGCCTGGCAAGCAGGTGGGGCATGAGATGAGCTGCTGGGGAGCTGGATGGGACCTGCTGCTTCCTAAAGGGTGGGGCATGGCCTTTTGGGTCCCGCTGGTAGGTAGCACAAATGGTGCTTTTAATTAATTATTGGATTAATTGTGGAATTGTAAAATGCCGTTTTTGTTGAAAAAGAAATAACACATAACGTTTTTTCTTTTAACATATGTGACCCGTGAAGCAAAGGCAACATGATCCGACAGCGGTAACCTTTTCACCTCCCTGTTGTTCTGAGTCCTCTGTTAAAAGCATTAGTGTTGCGCTCCAGGTTTATTTTGTGGGTGCAGACTTCCTGACCCCTCTGCTGAGACAGCAGGAGAACCCACACAGGTCAGACTGCTGGGTGCTTATGCGAGAGAGCCCTAAAGTCTAAAGGACAATTCAGAAAACAGTTGTGACACATGATTATTTAGACATTTAAAAACCAACAAGAACCATATATGTCCCCAATTACGGCGCTCCAAATCTGTATTTCCATCGCGGATGTCTGGAAAACTCAAGATGGCTTTTTAGGCCCTTCGTTGACCCTCCATATGCCCTCTTTCTCCCTCTACCAGGTCTACAGAGGAGTCCGCATCGGAGGGCTGCACATGGGCTTGAAACACTCTCAGAACAAAGGAGCCCCCCACTTCCCCCACGATTACCCAGACTGCCCAGCGGGAGTTCGTTTTCAGGAGGAGCAGGAGGGAGAGTTTCTGGTCAAGTTCAAGAGGTTAGGAGGGAAACTGAGATGTGTGTGTCCTTAATTTTACTCTCATTAATATTATTGTCAGAAGTACTCAGAACTGTTTTCAATAGGGACATCTTGTACTGCCAAAACTTTTGTGTATCTTGAAACAACATTTTGGCGTCTTGCTTGTATGTCAGCCCACTGATAAAAAACAGAATCTTGGCTGGAATATAGACATTTTTACTGATGGACATGTTTCAACTATATTCTTTAATCATTTGTTGGCAAACTGGAAATTACACTTTAAGCTTTGGGGGGAAAAGTTTTCAGTTGAACTGGCAAGAGATTTTTTTTTTGCTTACGTCGGTATAAAGTAGATGTAGATGACTCAATACGATAGCCGCAGAAGGATGAAAATGTCAGTATTTAGATTATCTTTCACTGTGTGGTTGAACCTCTCACTCAGGAATCACGTTTGAAAATGAAAGCTGACTGGAAATCCAGCCAGTCCGTCAGCCTGGCACTGTTTCTATCAGGTTTATTATCCCCGCTTTAATCGATTTGGTAACATAGTTGCTGCCAGCAGCGCAGGAAAGTAGAAACGCATCCACGTCTTTGTAGCGGCGCAGCCAACAACACCACCCGGCAAAGTTGGGGGTGAATCATTGTGTGAAATGCAAGTAAGGTGCTAATGATACCACTGTTCATGGGTGCTCTCTGTGCTTTGTAGTGGTCTGTCACTGGATGACTGTACAATCATGCCTGCAGTTCAGTGAGTGGTGAGAATATCAGTGGATTAGAGGTTTTGATGGAGGGAAGCTCTCTAAAGCTGTGACCCCACTTAATTTCCATTGCATAGATCTTTTCCCACCGTGCAGATGAGGGTCCTATTGCTGGGATATTCCTCCCAGAGTGTTTGCTGCCTAGCAATCGTGATCTGTTATATAAATTGGCCGAGCTGCCCCGGCAGTTAGACAAGGACTGACCTTCCGACCTCTTCTGTAGGCGTCCTCCTGCCAAAAGGACCAATTACATTAAGCACGGCTGTCTAGCTCCGTTTCGTTGCCCGTGGCAACAGCTGGCAGAGGAGTGGGAGCTTATTTTGGTGGAAGGAGAGAAGAGGAGAGGAGAGAGCCAGGCCCCAAACACAGCAGCGTCTGACACGGTGATGGAGGAGCAGATGACGTCACGCAGAGATGCTCCGAAGCCTCAGAGCCATGTGACTGTACTGAGGTAAGCCTTTGATTTCCGTGCTTTATTCCATTTTCAATATAAGTGATGATCAAATCACTGTTGGTGTATATCATATAACCCTCCTCCACAGAGTTAACAAAGTTGATGACTTTTTAAGGTCCTTTCTGAGCCTTCAGGCTCCAGGCATCCAGCTCCTGACAGGCCTGATGTATGGCGCTTCTCCCATCTCGCTCCCTTTCATCATAATGTCCCTGATGAGAATACCCAAATTACATCCAGCCTCAAACTGCAGCAATGCATCACAGAGATTAGTGAGGGGAAGAGTAGCATCTATCCTCATAAAACCATCACCGAAGCTCTGAGTAATCAGAGAAAAAAGGATCTTCACTCTGGTGGCTTGTTCTCACCCTAAGGGGTTAAAAATTTAAGTTTCCTTTATACTTTCTTGTTTTTATGCTCCCAAGGAACAAGAAGTCGCTGAAGCTGCTCTCTGGTTGGTGCAGGCCGATGTCATCTAGAGGTCAAAGGCCATGCCGCGCTGGTGAAGTGCCCCCCCTCGATCATTCAGCTGTCGCACGCTTTCTTGCTGCGCACGAGATGAGTCTGGTGTGGGTTCGCCTGTCTTTGCTTTCCAAAGGCAAACCAGAGGTCCACGCCATGGTGTGTGTCCCCACTGCACAGGACCTGCAGCTGCTGAGCAAAGGGCCAGGCAGCAGCGGCCCCCAGGAGCCCCCCCACAGAGACCACGTAAAAAGCAGAATTAAACACAAGAAGAAGAAGAAGAAAGCCGCCAACACCTCCGCTTTGCCATCGAAGATGGACTCATCTGAACCGGGTACCTCTGAAGACCCAGAGCCGCCCTCGGACTTCACCCTGGGGCTGTGGCCGGACCCGCTGCCCAGCGTCACCTCTCACTGCTCCCGGGTGACTCTCGGCTGGGTCACCCAGGGGGACTTCTCCCTGTCTGCAGGCTGCGGGGAGGCTCTGGGCTTCGTCAGCGTCGCCGGGCTCCTCGCCACCCTTGCTGAACAGTGGAGGGAACACCGAGGGGTGCTGCTGCTGCGTAACCCCGCCTCCCTGCACTACCGCTTCGCCAAGGTCAACATAGAGGTTTGAGAAAAACACTTCAGCATCCTGGATGATACCGTCATCTGTGGGTATACGGGCTCGCTGCTCTGGAGGCGACGAGCATTTGCAGTTGTTCATTTTTTGACAAGGATGAGGCATTACGTCTTTTTTTTTTTTAATTGTTCTTTTGAGTTATTGTAGTTAAGACAGCCTTAGTTTCATTCAGATGAGGTTCATCTTCAGCTCAGATCAAGAGAAGTTAACTCTTTAAATGCCTTTAAAATGAACACAAACTAATAAAGCTGTTAATGCTGGGCTTGACTTAATGGAGCTTTTGTACATGATTACTGTGCATTACAAATGTATTTATCAGCAAACGTTTAAGTGCATCCTTTCTTTAAATAGTGCCATAAGCGCTTGTTTCCCCACACATCCCATAATGTGTAGGTGGCAAGAAAGAGTTTTGTTGCCTGGCAACACCAAAGTTTGGTAGCAGTGGAGTGTGTAGTCTTGAGGTTTACTTGAGGTAAATCTGGCTGGGTAGGCTGTGCATTAAGATGATTTATATTTCAACTCCATGGAAACAGGGTTGCCAGTATTGTGCGGTCCAATCATTTTCACATAAATAACATCCACGTTCAGAAGGAAGTATGTTGGCTGATCGGCCACGCGCGAGAGATTGTATAACTGCTGCTGTAAGTGAATTTCTTTAACTTCAGCTTAATGACTGTAACGTCTTTCAGCCACGCACTACCACCACTAGAGGGCAGTAGTGCACTTTATGACAACAGAAAGGAAACATCATCCGTCCCTGTTTATTTAAAACTAATCACACAAACATCACTTTATTCCATCGATTAATATAAAACATGTGTGTTACAGTGGCAGTCCTTTGACAGTGTTTTTCTGGGCTCTGTTGCTTCATTTCATTTCTGTCATTTGCAACAGCTGTGTGGAGAATCTCTTTTTTGGATATTCCAAGAGATGCCTGCCATTTTGTTAAATACAACCTGATCAGCACGGCTGTAAGTACTGCAACTTCCTTCTGTCACAGATCGCAATTGGTATCCTCTATTTATGTACACGAATGAGACTGGCAGCAGATGGAGCGGGCCCTACGAAGCATCTGTTTGGACAGCACTGCTGCACATGAGTTTGGCTGCCAGTGATCCATATGTCAGAGTCTTGGCTTCAGGCTGCACTTTGTCTGTGTGGCTTCTCCCTGTGAACACGGACAGCACAGCTCATTAGGTGGACCGTGCCGCCGAGGCTGCAGACACGAGCAGGGTAGGCTAGGCTGGCCACGAGCTGGTTCAGCCACTGTCACACCCAGCTAATCAACGCATCATCCTCCGCACAAATGCCTCTGCACATGCAGCACAATAACGTGGAGGAAGAACTTACCGGGAATCTTCTCCATCCTGATGAAATTACGATCTGGCTCTTTTCTTTTTGGTCTGTTTCGCGCAATGAGGAAGACTCCAAGAAAAGACAAAAGACAACTGGAAAGAAAAGAGATCCTGTCATGAATGCCTGTTTAGAAACTGCAAATATTGATGCATTTTTCAAAGCTTACCCAAAGAGGAACATAAAAATATTCAATAAAGCCAGGCCTTCAAATTCCTGGTAAAACACCACCCCTGAAAAATGGGAAATGCTCATTAAAATGCATTTCGCTCCTCTGAGAACAATAAAACACAATTAGCTCAATCCCTTGTTTGCACAATCCTGCAAATCCTGAGCAAACATTGCGCCGGTATGAGAAAACATTTTATCACACAATGCAGCTGAAAAGAACCTAATAGAAAACCAGAGGATCTCTCCTTACGGCCTGGTTGGAAGCAAGTAAAAAAACGGCTCATGGGGACTAAAGTTCACCTTCGTGATCTACCCCCAGATGTTGTTACGCTGCCAGATACATCAGCAATTTGTTGCTCAATACACTTGGCTGTGTGGGCGGAGAACGCAATAGTTAAACCAAGAACAATATCAGAGCAGGGTTGTCCAAATGCATCCCAATGACAAACGTCTCCCTTATGGAACATCACTGCGAAACGGCTGAGGAGCGCTGTTGCTGTTTCAGGCTGCTGGAATCTTTCCTGCTTCCTCTTTATTGGAACTACATTGAAATGATATGTAATTTGGGAATTTCATGTAAAAATTAAGCATTTCGATCTGGCGCCGACACAGAAATGCTTTTGAGATACAATAAAACAATAAATAGCTTTCATAGTAAAAAAACGAAACAAAAAAAGTTTTGTGAATGTGGATTATTTTCAAGGAATGGAAGAATGACTGAAAATAAGAATGGCTGTACAAACTAGTGCAAAAAAAAAAAAAAATCGACCTCACTAATGCAATTTTAATCAGCACATGTGACTACTGGATAACTGGATTAGTCTCATTATTCGTAAGATAATAGTGAACACACCTGCAATGATGGCGCTGGCAGTAAAAAACACAAAGTTGATGGGAACCACCTCTGTGGCATCAAACACCTTCATTGCCTCATTGAGAAATCTGTGGAGAGATACGAAAAAGAAGCGGAAAAAGTTATAAAAGCAATACCAGGCAGCAAATGTAGCCATCAGGACGCTGTAGGGGCACAGTCCACATTACTTATATATTATTTCCTACAGCGATGGAGGAATTTTTGAGATTACATCCAGCCTGGGGTGAACACAAGGGCTGTGAGCAATAAAGAAGGTCAACAGAAGGAAAATCTGACTGACTTGATCTGGAATCCACAGGAGGCGAACATGACAATGAGCATGACGTAGAAGATGGGGTAGATGAACTGCAGCTGCCCTTTTATGGTCTCTGTGATCATCCCTGACACGGCTTTGACCGAGATGACCGTCAGGGAGGCTGCAGCAACACACCACAGTCAGATTCTCTCATTCATTTATCAACCTCGGAGCAATAAAGAACTTTTGATCTGTATTGATCTGTTTTCCTCCTTCCCTCCTGACTGGAAAGAGGAGAGCAAGCGGCCATTTTTGGTAGCCAGGCAACAAAACGAGCTCTGGATGCCGAAAACGGTTCCATCTGTAACCTCCGACCCTCCGAACAGGGGAGGTTCTGTTTGTCCGTACCGAGCAGGGCCACCAACAGCATCACCACGACGATGTGCTTCACGTTCCTCCTCGTGTACAGATACAGCAGGACGCAGAAGATCACGACCTCTATGAACTGCAGAGAAGATCACGTGACATGACACATTTTGTTTCTCAAAGTGAACTCAAACAGCGCGTTTATTCAGCCTCTTATCGTCATCAGGAACCGTGCACGGGGGCCTTGAACCCAGGCAGAGCGCTCAAGTGAGCTGCTGGTTTGAAACGATAAGAGCCTTGGGCCTCAGCTGCATTCAGCTGTTCAAGGACCTCAGATACAACAGAGCAAAACTCTGGTGGATGGAGAGAAAGACGGTGTGTTTGAAGTGAAATGGACTGACCTTCAAGTACTTACGCTCCTTATGTTGTTGACAGACCAGCAGAATTTGTAATTTCCATATCATGCATTTCAAATCACAGACTAAGGCCTGAAGCAGATTTTATTTTAAATTCAAGTCAATCTTTTTAGAGAAATAAATTTTGAAACCAAAAATGAATAGTTTCCTTGAAAAAATGTTTAAAAAATGAAATTTTATAGACTAAACAATGGTTAAGCAATGTAAATACTAACTTTATTGCATGTTAGCAATAAAGTAAAGTATGATGACATGACGGGGACAAGCCCCTCCCCTCCTGTTACAGTCCCATTTATAATCAGATTAATGAGCTATTAAAGTGTTGGGGTTGTGGGAATTCTGGTTTCTTTCCATTAAAAAAATGTGCTCTGACATTAACTTTGAGGTTTACATAGGATCTGCTGCCCCTGTGGTAATAAAACGAAGGCAGAGATATTTAATTTCCCTCAGATTAACGTCCACCTGCAGGTAATCCTATGCTGTCGGAGGACGGAGCCCATCAGCTCGGCCAGTATTCAGCGCACATCGTAGGAAATGGAAAACAGATTTTCTTTCACACGCCATCAATTACCGCAACCAGAGATGGTGAGACCGTCTCAATTAACCGTCTGTCTGTCCATCCATCTGTTTCTCTGCTGCCTGAATGTTTCTCTTTTGTTTCTCACCCATCAGATGTTTTTCTTTACGCTAAATACGTTTGCATTGCTTCAGAAAAGACCTTCAAATGTGTGGAATGAGAGGACTACGACAGCGCTGCGACCCTCCAGCTAAGACCTCTGATGATATACTAAACTTGATGCGGCGATACTCTAGATTTTATTTGACGGGGTTCAAATTAAATCAACACCTCCGTGGCTGTCGGCTCTAAACTCTATTTTCTCGCCGTATTTTTTTTAGACTTTCCTGTAGGTGTCATCCTATCTAACAAGAACATCTTGGCCTCACTTCTCACTCTGGAGATGAAAAAGCTCCACGCTGCCACAAACCAAATCCCAACCCGGGTCTTGCCCAGAGCGGAATGACACCACCAGCGGCTGTAAGAACCTAAGGTGATCTTTTTATTTCTGCTGCGAACATTTGGAGAACTGAACATTTACAGTTTGGTGATGGGGAGGTCTCACTCTCTGTCTCAAAACAGTCACTATGGTAACGGCTGTGTTTATGCAATCTCTCCTGAAGCAAAACAGGCATCGGACAGCACACGGGTGAGCGTGGACGCGCTTGCAAACACACTCTCAGTTAAAACAGACTGAGTGAAACAGAAGCTCTTTCTGCAGATGAAAGCCTCATTTCCGTCATCTTTACCTTCAGAGGTCAGGCTTATCACTGCCTGTTTTCTGAGGATTGAGAATAAAACATGATACTATAATTAACTGTTGTGACTGATCCTTAGGAGAAGGTGGAAGGTGGAAGGTGGAGAGGTGCAGCAGGACAGCAGCTGTAACCTGGACGCACAACAGGAAGCTTATCACGTGCATCAGAGAGGAGGGTTGTCAGCCGAAACTTACGAGGTAAATCAAGAACTGCCAACTTAACATGTAGTACTGGACCAGATGAGCTGTGATGTGCACGGACTTGTGGGGGGCAAAGGTCACCAGTAGATACGTGCCTGTAATCGCCAGTGTGCCACCTGTGAAGAGAATTAAGAGAGAAAAGTGAGATTTTCTCACTCATTTCTCTTTCCCCAGTTTCAGGGACGCCCGTCCACCTCAAAATTCAGTTAGAGGAAGGTAAATGAGCAGTTTTCATCTTGAACAGGCTGCATCGGCCTTCACAGACGGGGGTAAACGGGTTTCGCTGATGCTGCCGGCGGAAATATATCAGTGCAATTTTAGATGTTTGACACAAAGTGGAAGATAATAACGAAGCTGGGCAAATGTTCCAGATGCTGTAACCAGTAAAGCTCCGTATGGAGGCTGCGTGGTGCTGATTATTGTTCTGGTTTGCCATTTAGTGGCAGCCTGAACAAACTATCACAGCACACAGTGATTCTACATAATAAAACAATAAAGTAACATCTGTTGAAAAGACCTCTCGCCAGCAGCAGCCCTGAAACGAGCACACCTGCACCTCCAGTCAAACGAGTGCTTACCAAAGATGTCAGAGGCGCGCACGGTCTCCTTCAGGAAAACCACAGATATGATGGCGCTGGCTGGGGAGAGCAAAAAAATACATTCTTGTCAAAAATAGGACATCATAAGAGGACTCTAGACCAGAAATAATTAGATTTTAGATGGAAAATTGCAGATTCTTGAAGTGAAATAAAATCAATTCTTGTCCCTTTAGACATCTATGCAACCTCAATTTTTGTATCGATTTCTTTTTGACGCCTTCGGTCAACCGTGATCAGAAACATATTCACACACGTGACTGAATACTGACCTCATAAAACTAGCAATTATGCCAGCGAAACTGTAAAAACACCACTGGAGACAAATGTAAGAGTGCAGCCTTTAATGTCATAATTTCACATTTAATATGTTCACAAATCCAATGCAGTTTCACACACACGTTCCCGCCGTGTAATCCACGCGACACGCGCGTATTGATCAGCCTCATGAAATCCGTCAGCTGGCATTGATGAATGAAACTCGTTAGAATTTCATAACAGCTGCATCAAATTACAGCAGGATGCCGTTCGCTGCCACATTCTGTCGCAGACTCATTCATCAATATCACAGTCAAGAAGCGCGGCGCTGAAAAGAAATCATTTTTACACCAGCGAAGCCTCAGATCAGTCATTTTAACATCCTTTAGATGTGCATCGTGGTGTCAGGCTGCAGATTAAGGTTCAGCATCTGGTTACCGGAACAGATAAGTAGGGATCAGGCAGACAGAAGGGTATCCACACAGCCAGAAACCATAAAAATAAAACCTCTGAACAACAAACATTTAATCAAATAAAAAAATTATCAAAATAATATATTGAAATTAAAATAAAGAATTTATTAAGAATTAATATAAATTTGGTTCATATTAATGGGATAAAGAAAAAAGCAAAAATTAATGAGCTTTTTCCAAAAATAAATGATTCAAAATGTAAAAAGTAAGCTGAGAGTGATCAGGAGGTCCCATTAGCAGCAGCTGTGGATCTTCCACAGCTGAGGAGAATCAATCAGCCCCAGGTTTTAAAAGCCTGTCTGCTGATGGGCGCGACCCGAGTTGTTTGTTGAAAGAGCTCGGTGGTGTCTGTCAGTCTGTCTGTCTGTTCTGGGTTTATTTTTCTTTCCAATCGCCTCGCAGAGAGCGAGTTTTGTGAGGTTTTGTCGCTCATGCTCCACGATCGTTGTGTTCCTGACAAGACCCTTTTACCAAGATTTGTTTTGGGAAAAGGGGAAAATGGTGCCAGAAGCAGTCCTCCATCATGCCGAGCCCACTTTGAACAAATCAAACGAATAAACTGATCCCAGTCCTTTTCTGCAACTCTCCCCCTGACACTGGCTTTGTATCCTCTAACAAAGCCTTCTCCAGGCTGTCTGGTTGATAACTTGGTTCTTATATTCTGAATGGGTCAGACTGGAAGTGAAGGTGAATTAAAGCCGCTACATTAGGAGGATTTGTGTGTCTGCTGAGAGCCGTGACAATCCTGCCAGGCACAGCAGCGTCACAATGCATCACCCTGAAGGGTGCGTTAGGTTTAAAAGGAAACGGGGCGAGCCAGCGGTGCCCTGAGAGTGGAAATGGGTTGGAGACCAGTTGTGTATCATGAATCTGTCTTGTGGAGGCTGTCAGGGACGATTTAAGTAGTGTGAAATTACAAAATTTAAAAGCACTATTTTCAAATATTCACATTACTACAACAAAAATAATACATAAATAATACAATATACAATAATAATGGCTCCATGTGCAGGGTTTTGGTGTTTGGGACTAGAATGTTACTAATAAAGCACTAACAAAATCATTGCTGGTGCAGCCAAAACTGCTGTTTAGAATGTCACAGCCAATCGGTCTTTCGCGGCCTGTTTTTCATATTTCTCCAGCGCCGACTGTGGCAGCTGTGTTTGCGGTGGGTGTTTAGACATCACTGTTGGAAGGCAGCGCCGACCAGCTGCTGCAGGATGATGATGATGCGCAGAGGCGCGACAGAAAATGCCCCAAAAACACACAGACAGGAAGTGTGAGTGCGGCTCTGCCGCCGTCTTAAGCAGATTAGCTGCAGAGCATCGACAGCTCGGTATTCTGTCAGATTACTGCGCCGCTGCAGGATGACAGGCAGGTCACAGACAAGCCTGTTAAACTGTCCAGCGCAACTGCTTCAGCAACGTTCCCGGCCGAGGAGCGACTTGAAGCTGCGCTCACCAACTCAGCTTAACGTGCAGTAATAAGTAAAACCAAAGCTTCATTTCTTAAATATTCTCAGCGGCTTAAGGGATGAATAAAATCATGACCGACAACCACATAAAGGAGGGGTGGCTGACATCCTTCTGCAAGGATGCCACAGCCACATTAGAAGTTTATCAACACTCTCATTAGCAAACCTGATGAAACAGTCAGCTGTTAAATATTTCACACTCTAACCATGTTCACATGCACATTTAGGACTCCTTTGCCTCTGGGACCGACTGGATCCAACCAGTAACCATAGCAACTTCATACAAAGTGAGATTCACACGTCTTGATAGAGTGAAAACCGTGGCATGACGAACCTCTGGGGCGCACGTGCGTTTTTATTGAGGTGCTGGGTGTACGTGTGCCTCAGATCAACGCTGCCCCTTGATGGGGTCTGGCTCTGATGTGACGCGATAGGGAGCTCCCAGAGGGAAAACACGCATGTCAGCTATTCTCTCACTCGCTGCGGAAGCAGACGTGCGTGGATGAAAGCAGCAGAAGTTGAGCAGTCGCCTCCCAGTGAAGCTTGAGTGGAAAAAACCTGGAGACATTCTGTTCACGCTGTCAAAGACTGGTGATTTAAAAAAAAACAACAACAACAAAAAAAAAAAAACGCTGTCATGAGAAACGCTGACTGGATTTCAGAATCTCCTCAAAAATAGAGGAGGTGTCATCATACTGGGCAGCAGAAGACAGATATCAAATTAGTGAACGAGCTTATTTTATGGAAAGCGGGGGTGCAGGAGGTGTGAAGAATTCTTCATAAAAAAAAGAAATCCCAGCCTCTTCCAGAACTAGACAGGCTCTTTCCAGATCTCAAAACTGCTCCTCATCTTTTTAAACGATTGACTCGTCAGTATTCCTGATCCAAACTCAATGCTGCCCTGAACGACTGTTTTGACACGTGTGAGTCAGGCTGGCTGACGTTAGGGACGATGCTGTCACTCCATGTTGGTCTGGGGGGGTCTCCGTGGCTGAGGGGGTGGAGCTAGCCGCGCTCAGAGCTGCACCACGACACCAAGGGACGTTTGGATGACAGCAGTGTCAACGTTCCCTCCTCTGCTTCCGCGCTTCTCCCGTCTGTCTCATCTGTCCCTCTTCATTCCTCATTCTCCCCCACGCCTGCCGAGCCCTTTCCTCCCTTTTCTTTATGCGCTCATGGCCTCCTACTGTCTGTTGACCCCTCTGAACCCTGAGGAAACGGGCACAGAGGCACAGCAGGAGGAATGGGCGCACACGTGCATTTTCCCTCACAGGAGCAAAGTGTTGAAAACTGATAGAGGTGAGAGGTGGAATCACGATGGCAGAAAGCTTCAGCGTTCACGTGGTCCATCCAGAGACGCCTGCCTCCCCTTCACCTCTTCATCCTTGGATTCACTCAGCAGCCTCCAAAGCCACACTGTTAGAGCTGACAATGGCTGAAATGAGGAACGGCCGGCGTGACACGGGCTGACATCAGCTGCTGCTCTCTAACCGTCGCACTTCTGTTACTATGCTAACATCTCTGACTGTAATGGATGAGCCGCCGCGACCTTAACAAGACGCCTTTTCATTCCAGCCCTCATGCAAATGATTCCTCGGCTACAGAGATGTGACCATAGGAAGCGCTTCTGAAGCTCCGCGGTAATAGCTGTCATTAATATCCGTGACTCACCACCTCCTCCAGCTCGGGAAGTGATGGGTTGCGAGGAGGCAAGAAGCGAAGCTGTTAAATATTTAACCTGCCTTTCGAGTGTTTGCCAGCCGGAGCCACCGGGCTGACGTTGTTTTGATTGGCTAATGAACCCGACAGAGTTCATGATGGTTTCAGTTCACGGCGCTGCAGGTTGTTAAGATGATCATTTCAGAAGCGTCAAGTTGGATTTTTCATCTCGGAAACATATGGGCCTCCTGGAGCGTGTGCTGTATATTTACCTCCTTGCACCAGTGCAGGTTGAGGAGCTGAATTAATGTAAAAGTGTCTTTCTGTGAGCTGAACTGTTACAATAACAAGGTACATACATTACAATACATTAAGTTATCTAATTTAGCTACTTTTTATTGCATTAATAATCATAAAAATCCCACTTTAGAGCCCCAACTTTTTATGAGACAAACCCAGAAGGAAACCAGTGGAAGCAACCTTTAGTTCTCCCACCAAACATTGATAATGTATGAGGGGGGATAAAGGTCACACCTACCTATGACAGACACACAGCCCAGCGGGGCAATAAGCGTTGCGGGGGCAAAGCCATAGGCAGCAAAGTTCCCCAGCTCCCCGACACCCATGAGGATCACGCCGAACCACCACACCGCAGAGGTGTAGTAGGGTTTGGAGCCTCGCTCAGCCTGACGGAGATGAGTGTATTTCTGCGAGGAGGGTCAAAACAGAGGGCTGCATGAGGATGACTTTGGGTATGTGGGGGGGGTTATTCTGTGTTGAAGTCTTATTAGACATTTCCAGCACGTTTTCCTGCCCCATACACCCCACTTCAAAACACGTGTAACTGAGAACATCCACATTATCTGAACACTGTCAGCATAATCTAATGTTTGAGCCACCTTGCAGCCTGAATTACATTTAAATTACTATAATTTGAAAATATGCTTTAACTTCTAATAAAACCAGAAGCAAATTTGCACCTTTATTAGAGCATCCTAATTATAAAAGAGCTTCACGCGAGTGGAGCAGAACAGTCGGTCCTGTTCCCGGCTGTGAACGTGTCAGCAGATCACACAGATGCTGTGCCTGTTTGCTGAAATTCAGAAGGAGCACGCTCTGCTAAGCCAGAACCAACTGCGTGCAGAAAAACAGCCTGGCTGTGGGGCGTTAAGTGCCTGATCTGTGCTGGGTCTCTGATTCCATCACCTACCTGTATGTTGAGTGAAATGCTGATGAGGACGTTCCCACATATGGAGATTATGATTCCCAGGAGATACATCTGTAGAAACAGTAAACAGACCACAGATTAGATGAACCTCTACTTGTCATGCAACTGCTCCAAACCCTGCAGGATTGCCCTCACTGGTCCCCCTTGCAGCTGCTGCAGCTGCGACGGTTCCGTTGGTGTTTTGTCCTTCGGTGCGTTTGTGCAACAAACGCCGCTGCGGTTTCAGGTTAACTTTCAAATTTCACACACACACACACGCACGCACAGAAAGAATGGACTCACTTGGAAAAACACAAACCCACCCTCGTTCTTTTGACTTTCCCACGATACCTGACACCTCACAAAGGGCCGGCACAGGACATGCACAAGAAACCCGCAAAAGGCTCAGAATTGGACTGCATTGTTTAATTTGCTGACAAAAGTCAAAAATCAGTGAGAAATTCTAAACGAGTCTGGAGAGAGGCCATGGGACCTCACTGTCCATGTAAAAATGACCAAAAATTACAGCTTTTTATTATCACAGGAAAAAGATAAACACCTGTATTTGTTTTAAGTGTTAACAACAAAAAGATAAGCAACGATGAGAGGATCCGTTTGAATGTTTAAAGATCCTTCTGGCTCCGTTCCCCCATATGCTTGGAAAAAATGATTGCCAAGAGGAAATTTAATTTTAGGACATAATATACATCCAGGTGGCTGTGGGCGGACAAAATTTCCAAAGAAATGGAAGTGTGCAGTGGGAGTGAGATGATGAAAAAGAGAGAAAGCCAGTCGCATGTGCCTGGCTGTTGTTGCTGCTTTTGCGCCAGGCCTTTATCTCCGAGACAGAAGGCAGATACAGCGATGGGAGTTTAAACTGGAGGACAGGGGGCAGAGCTGGGAAATGAGAGGAAGTCATAGAAATGATGCGAAATAAGATGAGGTTTCAAAAAAAAAAAAAAAGAAGAAGCAGGGGAGATTGAAACTGTGTTCGGGTTCAGTGATGCGTTCTCCGTGACAGGCGGAGGGTTATTGTCACATCCATCTGATATTGGTGACAACGAGATAACGGTTCTGTGGACAGAGGGCGGCAGAATAAATAAAAGTAAATTAATTTCTCCAGCTCCAAACTGCAACAGCCAATCTTTTTCCGAGGTTGTCTGTCGTGCCAGAGAGCTGAGAGTATGAAGCATCTCCCAGGTCCCTCTGAAGAGACGGAGCTGCTTATTGATGGAGCCGTTTGGCAGAGAAGGATGTCCGGCGCGAAGAAAAAAAGCTGTCTCCAGCTGCACCTGGTGTCAGGACAGAGCAGATGACACCGACTTCACTTTTACATCAGTGAAACAGACGCGTCGCCTCCTCAGAAGTGCTTAGTCGCACAACCTGAATGTGAAATAATGAGGGTGAGATGCAGGTTCCTCCAGCAAAACTGTGTTTTGCATGAAAAAAAATGAACCATTTGTGACCAGCTTTACACACTTTTACCACCTGACACATTCCTAGATCTTCAAACAACCTGCGTTTGTAAAGCTCACTACTGTTTTTCCTTGGACTCATTATGTCTTCACTGATAAAGGATTTAAGGCTGTGAGGGTTTGTGTGTGATTTGAGATTTAAAAGCACACCAAATCCCAGACTTTCTCCTCTGGTTCATGTCTCCTTTCATGACCTGCATTCATCTTGACAGCAACTCTGATGAGTTCACTGTGCTGTGACACACACACACACACACACACACACACACACACACACACACACACACACACACACACACACACACACACACACACGTGCAGCAAAGGCATCATTCTGACGGCAAACAGGATTTCGCCTCCTGTGTTTGTTTGCGTGATGATTGCAAGGTTACAGGTAAACAGAGGCAGAATTTTGGGAGATGATGGGCAGCGAGCTAATCTGATACCTGGGGGATCTCATAACGACGTCCTTCTTTCTCATGTGCTGAAACAGAATAAGACACTGATGGAGCAGTACCTCCTGTCAGTCCTAATACTGGTGAACTGAGATTGTCATGTTTGGATCTGAACATGGTTGAATTGTAAGAGAAGGTTGATTTTAGTTTCAATTGCTTTGTTAGCTTTCTGACGTGGGAGTAAAAAAAAAAACATGCACGGTCGCAGCAGGAATGCAAGGCACAGGAACATGTTGCCCACTAAGGAGGGCAAATCCATGTAAGATTGAGAAGAAGCCGGGGAAACTGTTCCTGTGACAGGAAGCGCAAACAAAACATTAAAGGCAGGCGAGGCCGGTGCTGGGAGTGCCCCTGGAGCTGTTTGGCTCAGCAAACATTAGCAGAGCGAGAGACGACAAAGTTCTTTTCATATACTCCAACCATGTGTGCAGTAGTTCAGATTTTACTAATGGTTCTTTTAAAAACTGCTTGCTTTTCTAAAGGGAAACTGCTCAAATAATTGATTTGCCATAGAGGTTTATTGAAGGTGATGCTCTATGAAAAGGCTGAGTTAAAGCCGGCAAAAACAATCTGACAGTGAGCGGCTCACTTAAATCATCATATTAAATCATTAATATTATATTTTCCCTTTGCAAGTAAATGTTAAAATGTCTTTTCCTAATATCTACCTCCTTAAGATATTTATAGCTGAAAGGAAAAAAAAAAAAGTACCTAAATGCCAGATTCTGTGAAAAACCCAGATGACCTTTTACCGGAAGCTGCTGTCAACAATTTGGGCTTTTAAAAAAGTAGCTTTTCAACAACAACTGGGTGAAGTTGGATTTGTTTTTCCACTTCAGCAGAGCAGTTACAAAACCCTGATCTGTCACTGCCGGTTTGTTTTGTAATTAAAGGTATCAGCTGAAACTAATCCAGGTCTGACATTTGTTGAAATCCTGTATAATTGAAGCATCATTTGGGGTCAGTCAGTATAGAAATGCAATTATGGCGGCGCTTACTTTGTGAAAAATTAATTTCTGTTTCGCGGCGGCAGCATTCAGCTGCACAAAATGTCACCGGAGAAAAAGTGACGGCAAATATCTGACAGCGTAACTGGCAAACGGCCGAGGGATAATGATACAGATGGCCAGTCTTAAACGCTGCTGCAGGAATCTGCAGACTGACCGCCGGCTCAAGAGGATGCTAACTATCACTATCACCACAGGTGGGACGCAGCCTGACAACAGTGTGTGTTCACTGTCGCTGCACCCTTTTCACACGTCCCGTGCAGAATTTATACATCGATGCATGGACACTCGTGCACTGTTGCGTGTACACACACATACTGCAGCTCTGCATCACTGAAGCTGAACCTCTGACAACAACAACACTTCCAGTCTGAGAGCCTTTGGCAGGCTGTCCCACTTTAATGAATATGGAGTCTGAGGCAGAGGATGTTTCACTTCTGCACCTGTGAGCTGACCCTCCACCCAATTTACCTACAACTTCTCATACTCCTGCAGGAATACGAAGCTGTGGAAAACTCTCGACACAAAGCAACACTGGACACTGAGATGTGAGCACGGCTGCCTAACAACACGTCTGAGTCTCCTGAGTGAAGGTCAACCAAACAGAAGCAGGAGGGCCTTTACATCTGATTCAGGGAGTGACAGAACCGGCTCTGCTCCTCCTTATCGCTGAGACACTGACCCACAGACAGACACAGCACGGCTCTTTGTGTCTCCTGACAATGGGGGTCTGTCTCGGACCGGGCCAGTCTCGGGATGAAGCCCCTCGCTCTCTGCTCTGAGGTGGCTGAGGACTTGAGACGGAAAGGCAGAAATGGTTCACCTGTATCAGTGAATTAGTGTTGCTGCGGCCGTTAAAGGACAAACTACATATTTCTTTCTTCTCTAATAAAATGTGATTTCAGTTTTTGTAAAACAATCACATTTCTCCACTGAATTTGTAAAAGCAGACAAGTGATGATTAAAATAATGTGTAATAATTGTGTAAAGAAAAAACGTGCTTCCATCCTGCGACCTCTCAGGAACCCTGTGGTCCGCCTGTCGCGTATTCACACCCGGTGGTGAAAACATTCTCTGTGGGAGGCAGTTAAAGCCCGAGACAGGCTGACTTTGTGCACTGGATGTGGAGATGTTCTTCTGGGATGGTGTCAAAGGACAGAGGGACGTGGGACCATTAGCCAGTGGGACAGAACTCGTACAGTAGATTGATTCTCTCATCCCACCCATGGGGACATTACTCACCC
>BJFM01000757.1:159348-181016 GCA_016586285.1 Arothron firmamentum | reverse complement strand
CCCCCCCCCCCCACACACACACACACAGATGAATATGAGAATGTGTCTGAAACCAAGCATTAGACAAAGGACTGACAGACAGTAACAAAGACATAAAACAGGTTAATGCACAGAGTTCACCTTCAAAGTTTAAAAGGCATTTCAACAATGTTTCAGTCATGATCCCTTTAGAAAATAGTCCCTACAAGTGCCAACACCGACAGATCTCTGCACTGTCACCTCATCCACAGAGTGCTCATTACCCACAAAGCTTTTAAAGGATCAGTTCAAGTTTAAGGACTTTTAATGGGTACTTAACCCCTCCTTGGAACTTCCTGCAAAACGAGAAAGAATGAACTTCCTGACACATAAATAAAACTCTGAAACTCTGCAGGTTCCAGTGCTGCAATAAGCATGATTTTTCCTATTTATAACACATCCACGTCTTTATCAGAACTACGATTACTCTTTTCCAAAACTTATGACATATTCTGTTAAAATCTGACCTGCAGTGGATTCTCCATGACGTCAGCGCGACGAGCGTCCCACAGAACATGCTGAGAACTTGTATTTATCTCCATAACCATCGTTCGTGAAAGGCTTTCCCTCTATTCCACAACTCCCACTTTTTTTCACATCATCGTCCGCTGGTCTTCATCTCACGCCATCCCGTCCACCCACATCCCAGTTGCTTCACTGGAAACTCTGTCAAAAGTCCCCCACAAGCCTATGAGGCGGATCTGGAGTTAGTGGTGCGTTCAAGTGCAATAAAAAAGGAGAACATTAAACAAGTCATAAGGACAACAATTAGATTTAAATAACTATTAAATCGTATATACACTAAGTATTATAGAAAAAATACGTTATTCTATGGCACTGGATAGTAAATTAGAATTATTTTCTTAAGGCATCTGCTATATCGGGTCTCTTTTACGACAAAACAAGGTACCGTGAAGGCAGCACTGAACAGGTGCGGACCCGACTGTCGCGTCCTCGCAAAGGCGCTCCAGCGATGGCGGCCGCATGCTGTACAGGATGCTTTGATTAAACATTTAGCTCTATTTACTTGAAAGTCTCTAATCCACCCAGACCTGTTTTGGGCGTCATCGTGCTCGCACGTTTTAAACATGATGCCCCCTGCCGGGGACATCCAGAAGAACAGTCAGATCTTTTGAATAATGCCCCAGATGGCAGCATAATTTACCTGGTATGAAAGAGGCATATTATGTCGTGCTAATTGTAATGTTGATGGAGCTTTCAACCACATCGAGGGTTTTATCATCGTCTTTTATACATTTCATCGGCAATTTGAAAGGCTTTTTAAAAGAATGCATTATTAATGTAACAAAGTAATGATGCATTCAAAGGCAGTATCTGATCTCCATTCTGTATGGGTCCAGATGTGAGTAGGGAAAGAGACCAAGTGAGATGCACTGTCGTGCTGTCTTTTTATGGGATCTCATTGATCTGACTTCCTTTTTCTAACAAGATGAATCATGGAAGCTCATTTGTTCTAGTTCACATTTACAAAAAACAGGATTATCATGCACCAGTAAAGCAGCTGCTGGTGTAAGAAATTAGCACAAATTTAAATATATTATTCTAAAATATTCTAGTGTCAAACAATATTCATTGGACCCCTGCACGTGTAATGACGATTCGTTTCTAAATTTGCTTTAAACCTTGAAGAACGACCTTTTCTCAAATTAAAAGTGGAAATAAGGTCAACGATGGCTTGATGCTGAGGACAGTTAGAGTAGAATGAGTCCTTGACATTAAGACTGTCTTTAAAATTCCAGGGACACTCGGTCATCAGAGAAAACACCACCGTATATGAGAAGACCATTACTGTTATCATGAGATTGTTGTGATAATCACCATGGTGCTGCGTGTAGGAACATTATTGTTGCTAAGATAGAGTAGCAGCAGATGCTCGTTGCTGTTATGATCGGTGTGTAGCAGAGACGTTAACTCTCCGTCAGCCAGCTTCCATCTGTATTCACGCTGCTCCTTCAGTGTCTGTACTCTGCCCTGAGCCAGACAGCTTCCCAGCCATAATAATCAAGGCCTGGCTGATGTTGTTGCTGTGGCGTGAAGGCAAAGAAGGCGCACACACACACACACACACACACACACACACACACACACACACACACACACACACACACACACACACACGTTGGCAAATTAGTTTAGGTGTTGAAATAATAATAATGTGACAAAACAGATACTATAGACAATGTGTAGAAATGCCACCACAGGTTGTTCTTCTCTTGGCTCTGCTCATTAAAGACCTTAACTAGCAACAAACTCAGTGGACTTGTTGAGGAAATTGCTGGTAAAAGTTGCTCCTGTAAAGCAGCAGACTAACTTCAAAGATGCTTCGCTGAAAGACAGATAATATTCTTGTTAGCAGGGCTAATTAAGGGACAAAAAAAACCTTGGTAATCCTGAACAAACTCCTGGTGGCATTTGTGATTGCAAACATCAAGCTTCTTTACCCACGCTAATGAAATCTGAGGTGTTTGCATGCTGTCAGAGGTAGCTTTCAGGACTGATGGAGCCCGCAGAGCCATTATTTGCAACTAAATCAGATGCAGGAAGGGAAACTCTCTCAGCAGGTGAAGGATTAACGCTTGATTATATACAGTAATCCTGAGAGATCTCACAACCCAAAAATGATTTGGTAAATGCACGTGGCCTCATTTGCGGATGGTAAAAATGGATCGCAAACATCAAGAACGTCACTGAAAAGATAACAATGATGTCCAGATCCTCAATAAGACCAGGCTGGATGAGGTTATCAGCAGACTGAGGAAGATTAGAACCTCTACAGCTGCCTGGATCCCACTTATAAGGCTTTTTTTTTTATATAACTGGGGACTTTTACCACACTAAAGTTAGCAAGAAGAGGCTGTGCATCCAATTGCTACATGTATGTGGGTGTAGCATACTTTATAATCTTTGAGAATACAAAAAAACAACAACATAGGTTTTGGAATAAAACTCCAAAATAAAATACTAACAATAAAAATCCTCAATGAAGAGCAGGGGGGGGGAAGCCTAGAACAGAACCATATACAAATCCTCATGGGCTTCTGTTAAGCTCCAATTGTTGGGAAGAATAAGAGGTATGAAATATTAATGTGCTGGCCTGGGAGGAAGAAAAAATAAATCTGGGAAGCAAAGATCCCATTTCGGAGTAAACAGTTCCTGTCTGTAGCCTCTGGTCACAGTTTCACACAAGCGCTGCGATATAACACAGCGAGTAGGAAATTGCTGCCTCCAATAATCAGAAAGCGCTTCCAAGTGGAGATAAAGCAGCGTGAGAACAGGTGGGCTATCAGAAACAAGAGGTTATCGCTGTGGCACGGCGCGGGTTGCCAGCGTTGAACCTGCGCCTCATGCATCCTCATTCTACCGACTAAAGTGTTCATGTTACAGGTTTTTATAGCTTTTTAAACTCAGATGGGAACACAAATAAGGCAGGTAGAGATGCTAAAACACCAAATGGCAGCTTGCTTTCTTCAGGCTGACCTTGGTGACCTGCACATATTGCAAACCAGGTGAGAGATGCTATATGAAATGCAACATGAGAAGAGTATCTAAAGGTTTCTGCAGTGGACCAACAGCAGCACAATTTCTCCTAATTTAGGACACATTTTCTTCAACATTTAAAAGAAAAATCCCACCACAAACCCTTTGATTAACCTGAAACTATCGGCGTTGTGTGAAACGGGACGTTGTGAGGCTTCATTTATGATCAGGTTAGTGGAGGATGTGCCAGCATCCTGCGTGTGCGCGCTTCGTCGGTGACTCCCTCTCTTCCCGGCCTCGCCCGTCAGCACGGCGGTGCTGGGGAGGATGGTGCAGAGGGAGAGCTACGTGTTGCTGCGCAGCAACAGATAAAGAGACAGAGACGGAGAGAGAGAGGAATTCCCTCGCACAAGCGCAAAAGCGGCTGTCAGGGCGTGAGTCACCCCCAGAATTCCTCCTTGAATTCACGACCGAAGGAGGGCTGAGCCGGGTGGAGGAGGCGGGATGTAAACAACCCCAGCCTCCGTGTAGATTAGGGGGAACTGGAGTCGGTTTATTCCTACCTGGAGGCAGCATCGTGTCTGACGTATAGTGCCGTGGTTTCCTCCTCCTCTGACCAAGCGGAGGAAGCCGTGCAGAGAGAGACGCGCCTGTCTGGACTCCACAAGAGGAGCTCTTTGCGTTTAATGTACAGCTCGACCACAAACTGCAGGCTGTTGTCAGCGGAGTTGAGATGCCAAGTCTTTTTGCTGGAGGATTCCACGAACTGGAGGGTCTTTAAAGTAAGTTCCCTCTTCGTTCGTGCGCTTTTGTTAAAGAGGTTGAAAGCGATGTCCTTCACGGGCATGTATCTTTGGATAGTTGTATACTGAAAATGGATCTCATGTTAATGCAGATTCTGTTAAAATAAGTCACATTCTTTTTTCCATCTGTCTGAAACAAAGTGCGCGCTGACCGTCTCTCTGTGTCTCTGTGCGTCTCCTCTTCCACTCGCTCACCCTGCGCATCGTGGATCTGTGCGTGTCACCAGCTCCAGATATGACGGGTCAGTTCTTGGGGAAACTGCACGGCGGAGCTTCCATGGATGACAACGCCGCCATCCGCATCAACGTGGGCGGCTTCAAGAAGCGCCTCCAGTCAGATACGCTCTCCCGGTTCCCGGAGACGCGGCTTGCGCGTTTGCTCCATTGTCGGTCCAAAGAGTCCATATTGGAGCTGTGCGACGACTACGATGACGCGGAAAAAGAGTTTTACTTCGACAGGAACCCCGCGCTCTTTCCGTACGTGCTAAACTTTTACCACACCGGGCGGCTGCACGTCATGGCTGAACTTTGCATCTTCTCCTTCAGCCAGGAGATCGAGTACTGGGGCATCAACGAGTTCTTCATAGACTCGTGCTGCAGCAGCACTTATCACTGCAGGAAAATGGACCAGGACCGGGAGGACTGGGACGACAAGAGCGATGAAGGGAGCACTACTTCCTCCTTCGATGAGCTGCTGGAATTTTACAGCGATGCCTCCAAGTTTGACAAGCAGCTTTTGGGGAGCACCAGGAGGCGCATCTGGTTGATGCTGGATAACCCCGGCTACTCTGTGGCCAGCCGCATCATCAGCGTCCTCTCCATCCTGGTGGTGCTGGGCTCCATAGCCACAATGTGCATGAACAGCATGAGCGAATTCAGCTTGATGGACAGTGAGGGGCATCCTACAGAAGACCCCCGCTTCGAGATCGTGGAGCACTTTGGCATCGGCTGGTTCACCCTGGAGCTGGTCGCCAGGTTCGCGGTGGCGCCTGATCTCCTGCACTTCTTTGAGCACCCGTTAAACGTGATAGACCTGGTGTCCATTCTCCCGTTTTACCTGACTCTGCTGATAAACCTGGTGGTGGAGAGCAGCCCAGCTCTGGCCAACCTGGGACGCGTTGCACAGGTGCTGAGACTGATGAGGATTTTCCGTATTCTGAAGCTGGCACGCCACTCCACCGGGCTGCGCTCCCTGGGGGCCACGCTCCGAAACAGTTACAAAGAAGTAGGCCTGCTGCTACTCTACCTAGCAGTAGGGGTGTCCTTTTTCTCCGTCATTGCCTACACGGTGGAGAAGGAAGACAACGAGGACCTCACCACCATCCCGGCGTGCTGGTGGTGGGCCACAGTCAGCATGACCACCGTCGGTTACGGAGATGTGGTGCCCGTGTCCATCGTGGGCAAGCTGACTGCCTCGGCGTGCATCCTGGCAGGTATCTTAGTCGTCGTGCTTCCGATCACGCTTATTTTCAACAAATTCTCCCTCTTCTACAAGAGACAGAAGCAGCTGGAAATCGCCATGAGGAGCTGCGATTTTGATGAGGGGATCAAGGAGGTGCCCTCGGTCAACCTGAGGAACTATTACGCACACAAAGTCAAATCCCTCATGGCCAGTTTGTCAAACATGAGCCGCAGTTCACCCAGTGAGCACAGCCTGACCGAGTCGATACACTGAGGCAGCTTCTGGTCCGGTGACCCCCACTCGTCCACTATGGCTGCATGAGGAGCCCAAAGCTCGGATGAAAAAGCTCCCTGACTTCCGCTGCTGTCTGACTGTTCGCCCCTCCGTAGCCCAGTGCAATAGCGTGTTAGTGTGCGTGTCAGACACATCCAGAATGTGAGCAGTTGTACAGGACGGCCTTAATGTGATGTTCTCCGTGCAGTAGCCTGGCCAGATAGAGCTAAGTGAAGCAGCCTGACCCGACAGAGAATGCTGTTGTTGTTCGCAGTCCCACTGTTGGTGGTGTTCCGCTGTAGTCCACCCTCCAGCTATACTCGTTGTGATCAAATTTGTCAGCCTTGTCACCTGTGGGGAATGTTGATATGTAGTTGTGTGGTTTAAATGAAACTGTATTAAAAGAAAAAGCAAATCTGAAAATAAAACCTCTTCACATTTCTTACCTGCAGGGTCTTTAAACACCCCGTTAATAAATGAAACACTTCTAAATCTGAGAGGTGAAAGGCAGATTTACAGCAGAGACTGACACCACATGCAAAAAAACCTGACAGGCGCAGCAGCAGCAGCCGCTTGGAGCTGACATATCCAATATATTTATTCAGGAGATTTGGCTGCAGCTTCAGTCAACAAAAACATTGCCTCAATTATTAATCAGCGTGTTTTACTAATCAACTGTCACAGAATTCAAAATCACACACACACACGCACACACACACGCTCCATCGTTAGTACGGTGGCTAAAGCAGTTCCTCCCTTTAAATCTTGCAGCTTCCTCCTTGGCGTTTAGTCACAGAGCATTTACGTGGAGTTGAGGTGAACTCCTTCCACCTGTCTCCCTGCATCTGGTCCACATCAGTCACAGAAACACGGCGGGGAGCGCTCGCTTAAGACCAAATTCAGTTCAACGGAGGAAAGGGCCTTTCCGTTCAATTACACGGCGAGTTTCAGACACGTCGCCTCCAATTTCTGCGCAGACGCAGCGGCTCCATTCACCTAGAGAGTGTCTTATTGTGAAATTTTCTTTGTGAGTTCTACAAAAGAGGATTGCACCAGTTTTCATGCACATTAGTCATGATCTTTTCAGGCCACAATAAAATCAGGTCATCCCTTTGAAGCTCATCTTTGTCTATTTTAGGAAATAATCAGATTTTTCTACACAGGTTAGCAGTTCCTGATCAAATAGAAAAACTACAAGGACATCATAAATGCGACAGGACTTTTCTTTATAACAGTCAGTAAAGTACATCTACACTGGCATGTTTCCCAGAATCATTATATTATATATTGTATTTTGCATGATCCTAGTAAAAAGACTCACCAACAAACGGTATTTTCTTTTGAAAAAATGACAGTGTTGGAGCAAAACCCTTGAGGGCAATGAGAACCCTGAATTACACCTAACAGATGAAATGACCCAGTTAAATGAACCAGCTCTGATAAAGGTGATGTAATATTCATCAAACGGCTTTAAAGCACCGTTTTAACATCATCAGTGAAGTTCTATCTTTGCGGGACTTTATATGAAACTCGCACCACAAACAGGTCGTTTAAACTGAGACTTTTTCTTTATCCCCCCCCCCAAAAAAGTCTGATTTTCATCCATGTGCACTGTATTTGTTGACTGTTGAGTTTTTCTTTACATTTCACTTTTGAATATTTCTCTTCCCCTTTTGTATTTTACAGAATTAAATCAGGTTCAGGTGATGTTTTATTCTATAGAGCTATGATAACTTAAAAAAAAAAAAAAAAGTTAATTCTGATGCACTTTTGAAGCACAGTCACACTCACTGATTAGGCAGTCCAGCATTTGCCGCCTGTTTGCCAAGCATTTCCGTGGAGCTCATTTGAAAATGTTATCCTTAGAGGCCAATTAGATCAGTCTTATGTTTTTCACTCCTGAACCCTTAAAGCCCCCAGACCATCACTGCCCGGGGCAAACTCAAAACAGCGCAGAGCAGAAACAGAAAAACAAGTAAATGCTTTTCCCGGTGACAGCAGGTGACATTTTAAAAACACAGTGCATTAAAAAGGACAGCAGTTAACCTTTTCATGCTCAGGAAGTGGAAGCCAATTACAGAATTTGGTAAAAGATAGAAATGTACTTTTGGAGTGTCGGATGAGCAAAAACAGGAGACGTGGCCAGTGTCATTTCTGTGTGTGTGTGTGTGTGTGTGTGTGTGGAGGTCACTGCGATTCCTGTGAAGGAAGATGAAGATGTCTGGAATCTTCTTTCTGGCTCCACTGCATCATTATCCTGATAGATGTGATGGATCCTGGCTCACAATCGTGCACAGACGGCTGCTCAGATCGTTTGCTTTCTTCTTTAACCTTCAAGTCCAGTTCAAACACTTCTTTTGAATGTATTTATGGAAAAAAGGATTTTTTTTCCTTCCTATCCTGTAATGGTCAAAATACAGAGAGATAATTCCCTGTAGCCAGAGCTGGTTAATAATCTACTCTGAATTATTAACCATCAATCAGTTCAGTTTCTCAGACAGTGACGTTTATGGAATTTTAAACATTTTTTAAAGGAAACAAAACAATTTGAAAAATAAGGGGACAGTTTAGGCGCTAAATCAAGGATCCTGTGTGTGTGTGTGTGTGTGTGTGTGTGTGTGTGTGTGTGTGTGTGTGTGTGTGTGTGTGTGTGTGTGTGTGTGTGTGTGTGTGTGTGTGTGTGTGTGTGTGAACATACTGTTTACACTCCAGACAGTGTGTCTAATGTGGAACTCATTGGATCTGGCAGTGCACATGTCATCTTCAACTCAACGTAACGGTGATGTAAAACTCTGTTACCAACCAGACAATCTGTGTTGCTACACATTACCATCTGCTACCATTTCCTTCCTTTCAACAGTGTGGGATGAATCTTTTCAGTATACTTGTTTTTACCCCTCCTCACCAGGCTGAATCTACCTCTTCTTCAGGAAACATCTCCTACACAGATCACAGCGTGGCTAAGTATCACCTACAGGCTGGATGCAAATCCTGAATGCAGATCATGTTTACAAGAATTGCTGCTTTTAGTCAAAGCATCAAGAGCTACGCTGTATTAACATCAAGCCCGTCAATCCAGATCAAAATAGTGGTCAAGCAATTAAAGCCTCACTAACATGGCTAAAAATAGGCCTATATGTTCTGAACAGGAGAGAATTATCCATTATAAAAAAATCACTTCTGCTCCTAGACCTGTGTGTTTCTTTTTAGTATGACAGCTCAGTGACTCATTTGTTGAAACAGACCTTTTGGGGTCTAAATCATAATAGATTTCCTGCAGAACTTTAATGGAAAGCACTTACTACAAAGGTGTTAACTCCCAGGTTGTATATTTAAACTCCTCCTGCTTGCTATTTTTATTCCTAACAGCCAAAGAGGTTGCTAATGTACTTGGGGTGTTTTATTTGGATGGCAGAGGTTGACGTAAGAGCAAAATACTCAAATTATAAGCCTGTATATTTCAGAACCCTTTAAATGCGAGCAGAGGAGCTGAGTCCGGGCTAAGTGCGAGTGCAAGCTAAGGTGGATGCTTCAGTGACTTCACTAAACATGACACTGGAGGGTGTGTTAACCCTTAGTTTCCCTGTTGGAAGGAGTTAGATAATACCAGTGGGAGTTGGAATACAAAAATATGTCCTCTTGCCGTGTTGTGATCTCCCTTTGGTTGTTTCCACAGTCAAAATCCTCCGTTCAGTTTAGCAGCACCATTTAGCCCAACCTGCAGATACACTATTTGGACGAGAGAGAGAGAGAGAGAGTTGGAGATGAGAGAGATGCAGAGTTAACTTGAGATGGCTGCAGACTAGCACAGTAGCACAGGTGACTCGCACTCATCATCCCTTCTCCATTGTTTTTCTCTCCTGCTCTCCATCGATTTTTAAGGATCTTCGACTTCAACAGTGGATGCTCTAGCCAGAATGCTGATAATTGCGTAATTTATTATAATTGCGGCACTGAACCTCTTTTGTGGTGGTTAATTGCCTCTGAAAACCACCTGGTATTGTGTATTAGTGCTGCAGCCACGCTGGGTGCAGTTACACAAAAGATTAGGACCAGGGTTAAAGGTTCCTCATGGCCAGTACCTTCAGATAAATTCAAAATGTTTCTTCTAGAAGCTACAAAAAGAAAACCATCAAGAATAGATTCATATTTCGAGGATTTTTGTTTCTTTTGTATGAGGACCACAGGCCACAGTCCTTCAGAGGACCCTTTGAGAGAAGACTCGGATATAAGGCATTCATGCTGGAAATTTCCAAGACCTCACCGGTTTTCTCCATCGTTGTCCAGCAGCATATTCATTAAAACAAACAGTTTTAATGAAACAGAACTCCGGGCTCGACTACCTGAAACTGGTGGCCTGAAATTACATTTCAGAATCACGTTCCTGGTGTAACTCACATCTTGAACATCTGCAGTACGAATACATGACCAAAGGATAACAAAGCTAGATAACACATTTAAAAATGAAAAAAAAGGGAACCTTTAAGTGGGTGGTTACATTTAATGGCGATTAATAAGGTGGAGCGGCACTTGGAGCTGCAGTGATACAGTAATGCTGACTGTGAGCTTTCATTTCTGGGTTTTTCAGAACCCAGAAATAAAAGACGGACCAGCAGAGGGTCTGGTCATCGTTCTCCCACTTGTGGCCACAGGGGTGTGAAAATAAGAAAACAAGTCAGTCTGCAGATGAATGGCTTCTCATTATACATCGTTACAATGTCTGCTGAGCCATATGTTTGTGTGTGCGAGCGTGAAATGCTGTGTATTGCGCTCATCTTTACTGAGAGCTTCTGTCAAGAGCTCTCCAAGTGGCTTTTATGAGGTCTTTCATTAACTGTGTGTTTCTGTAGAGTTAAATCTGTTGTAGTAATCAGTGTTAATGTGAGTCTGTTTTACTGGATACGGTACGTTTAAAACCAACTGCTGCATCCAATAAAATCACTGGTGTGAGAGAAGGAGTTCAGGATGAAAGCAGACATCTTTAATCAATTAGCCTCAAGTGTGATTAGGCTGACACTCACGTGCCTGTCGGTCGTGCGTGTCTCTGAGTGTGTGTGTGCTGGTTATGGATGAGGCGTCGCTCCGAGCGATCAATCTCCATTCTGGTCACATCTGTGCCGAACAGGCACCAACATGGTGCGCTGAGGCATGTGGAAGGTGCACTGGGGTGAAATGGAATGCCAAGATCTTTCTTAGGCGAGCCCACCGTGAGGGAGACGTGTCCGTCCTGCACCTGGGGGAGGTGGTGGTGGTGCACGTGCTGTCATGTGCATTCTGTTAAAATGTCACAGCGATAGCTCCTTCCTGAGAAGAAGGGATTCTCCTGCATCTCCAGGGCCGCTGGGGACCGATGCGTCATTTCTCAGAGCTCATTACTCTTTCATGGACCTCCTCAGCAACTGAACCCTCCTCACAGCCTTTCTCCGTAAACAGGGGAAGCTTCTCTGGAATCACAAATGTTTAAGAAAAAAAAGTAAATTTCTCAACGTTAAATTGTGTTTACCGTAATTGGAATCAAGTCTTAACTTAACTCCTTAACTGATTTTCCCCTTTTATTTATGTTTATAGGGGCTAAGTGCACGTCAGACACAGTCTGCCCTTCATACATTCCTCCAGCAGGTCAGCATTAATTAAACTTTGAGATGATGGTGATGGATGGTTGGTATTTCCTCAGCACACTTAGTTGTGGGCGCCTGGAAACGGGGGCCATCACTTGGCAGGATTTAGATTGATTCCTCCAAAGGTGCGAATTTAGACTATTTACGTAGGTTTTTCATTGAAAATGGAAAGTCAGACTCTCATAAGTCAGACCCTTTCAGTCGTTGCTGGCACATTCTGACAGGCACAAAGACGGGAGATCATCTTTATTCCATGCTAGCTTCTCTATGCAGACTACAGCTTTAAAGCCTCTCCCTTACACGCTCATATTCGTGAGTATGATCCTGAAGGTCTGCGTGTGTAAAAATAAATCTCTTTTCGTACATACAGACACCTGTTTGAATGCAGCCTGAATGCAACTTGAAATGGCCATTCATTATTCATCAGTCAAACCTGTTACATTGCTTGATGTTTGGATTTGAAACGTATTTCATGTTTTTTCCTTCTTGTAACTGCTCCTGCCGTTGTGCTCGAAAACCAAGAAGGGCTTCTGCATGCAGTGCACCACGGCAACCAAAATCTGTCAGGTTAATGACGTCACTGCTAAAAAGAGGTAAAATCTGGAAGGACAGAGCAAAAAGACAAATTCTTCTCTGTGGAAAGAAAGCTGCTGCTGAATGACAAGCATTGAACAAATTTCCTGATCTTTAATGGCTGATGAAGGGGGCTGCTGCACGTTCCTGTCAGATCTGCTAAATGCAGCCTGCAGATAACCCCCTGAAAAATGATGGAAATATCTCAGAGGGAGCAGTTAGGATTTAAGGTTAATTACTGCTTTGTGCTCTCAGATGCATCAAGCTTTCTAACCCACTGCCTCGCCTGAAATACAAGCTTTGGAACCGATTAAAGTTTTATTCTTAAAGGTCCTCTGATATTTGCTGCAGTAATGTGAGCCATATTCATTTCCTTGCTCTTGACCACACCTAGATCTTCTTATCTGAATAATGCACAGTTTACACTGCAGGGGAAAAGTCTCTGCATGACTAAATTTTAATGATAGTAGAGCCAAAGTGAAGAGAGAGACCAGCCAGGCACAATCCTTGGATTTGAATGCACTGGTGCAGAAGTGAGTGAAAATGCTGCGACTAAAAGCAGCCAGCATGTTGTTTTCTGCCATTGCTGCGCTATTAAAGGAGAAAAATCTTTTTTTTCAGTCTCACAATCTGCTTTAATTTCCTCTTCAATCAAATGGAGCACTAATTACTGATTATCTGTGTGATTATATTGCACACTGCGCTGATTTGAATCCTCAGAAGAGTAACTTTGCCTTCGCAGATTTAGGAAGATAATCCAATCTGTGCTGACATTAAATGCTGCTCGGTGTGTTAAGAATGGATTTAATGGAGAGAAAACTGCATTTTCTTTAAGTAGATGTAGTGAAACTAGACCCATGTTGACCTGTGGCTAACTGGCAATAAAATAAAAAAAAGATTATCCTTGATGCTCCTTATTTTGAAGCATCATTTATGGCATAGTTTCTTTACTCAAACATTTGCAGATAGATGGGTCATTGCAAGTCCAGGAGGTGGAGCATCTTGGACCTACATCACCTCTTACTTATCCATATTCTCCTTATACCAGGAGGATAATAATCTTGTCTTCAGTATTCTATAGATAGATTGCAGTCAACCAAGGCTGCAAGTCTGAATTCGTCTTTACTTTCCATTGAGTGTATGATATTCAGGCTTGTTAATTGGGTCATGGAGCAGAAAAGTTCACCAAGACTTATCTAAAAGCTGCACAATGTGGTTCAGAATTTATGTCACGGCTGACACAGACGGTCGCACTCCATACACAGACAACCAGCAGACACAGACGGTCGTTCATTAACAGAGAAATGTGGGACGGTTGATCACAGGGGCTCTGTGCAGATCTGAGGCGTTATCGACCTAAAAATGGCACAGCCCGCCACTGCTGGGCCATGGCTATTGACCCGCTGTCTGCGGCTGGATGGATGTACGCTTCCTGCTTTTAATGGGCTGCTCTGGTGTTCACAGAAAAGGCTTTTGCAGATGGATCGGTGGTTACAGCCTGGTCAGCCATTCACAGCTCACAGATGAATCACAGGGGGAGTCGCAGTGTCATCCATTTGTTGTCCAACACCTTCTTCACACGTTGTGATCACAGGCAGCCAGGCTGGGGAAATCCTCCTCCACTGAGACTGTATTCTGCTGTCAGGGTGGGATTGAGTGTTGAGCTGCTAATTAAGCTGAATGAGAAATACGCTTTGAGGACATAATAACAACTTTAAATCGTTTCCAGTGGTTACAGACCAACTCAAATTATTAGCCTCTGTTACTTTTTGGTTTCATGTTCAAATAAAGGGAGGATTTGCTCATTAAATGAAATGCAAAATAGACTGCAAACCAAAAATTAATCATCAGATCAAATCAAAACATCAAAAACCTGCATGCATTACATGTTGTAATGGGATTATGAAGCCTCAGTGACAGAAAGATGTGCAATCCTCAGGGATTTGAGCAAGTGATGTGTGCACACGTGAAAGCAAAGTGAATGCAGCACAACACACGACAGAGCAGCGTTTGTCTGCATTAGTTTTTGCAGCCACAACGTGCTGCACAGAACATTTAATGGTCAGTTTTTTTAAATGATTTATAATTAATGCAATGATACACGGCAAATAATGGTCCAAATAAACAAAAAAAAAATTGGGAGTTTAATCTAATTTGCTGTTTTTGTCCTTATCATCACCATTAAGCTACAACAAAATTTGAGAAATCCCCTATAGGGCATTATAGGGGCAATTTAGTAGCGATTAAAAGGCATTTTGAGGATGATTTGTTGTCTCAGATCTTAAACAGATAGAAGTAGGATCCATTACTTATAATTTGCACTAGTTATAACTGCAGATGTAAATGTGGGCAGTTAACAGTGTGCGGTTTGGAATCTTGAGCGTGAGTAGTGTGATGCTCAACCGTGCGTGTGTGTCGGTGTGCTAATCAGCCGCCTCTGTCTTCCCAGAATTTTTCCAATATCACTTTCCAGGAGGCAACTGCTGATAGTGAGACCTTGATAGCATTTTTCATCAAAACAATAGACTCTCCCTGAGAGCAGCAGCTGGCAGCAGCCCAACCATGGAAGTGGAAAGATGTGTTACCGCCAGGCTGATAAAGCTCCTTCCCAGAGGGATGGCCGGGAAGGTAATGGGAATAAGAGTGTGAAGGAATGATACCACACAGAAAAAGACATTAGTCTAATTATTCATCTAGATTTACATAAAAAAAAGTTCAAATGAGGGTTATAGACAATTAAAGATGGATGGCTTTGTTTGAAAATTCTAAATGTAAAACTAAATCGTTGCTTGAAAACTTTAACTTTTCCTTCAAGTTTAAAGGTAAAACATTTAGCAGTAACGAGCAGGGAGAAAAAATACTTTCTCGACCTGCTTCGTTCAAGGTTTCTGAAAATAGCTCATTAAAAATTTGACCTACTGATGCTTGAAGTGAAAAGGGATGAGCAGATGAAGCTTTGACAAGGATAGAAACAGGATTCCACTGAGGTGGATGCTCACAGGCAAATGTGAGATGTGTAAATATGACAAATGTGTAAATCTGCTGTATGGGCATGTTTTCAGGCTGACCTGGAACATGCAGCAGGGTGGTCACCGTGCTTTGAGGACATGGATTAAAAGCCGCAGCAGAATTAGCAACTAAAGGATTATACACACTTTTCTTATCTGGCTCTGACAGAGCTGTCCTGACGGACCTCAGCCACCCTTCCCTTTCACACATCCTTCCTCCGTCACACAAGTATTTCAGCTTTTACTTTGGAATTGATTCGCCAACAGGAAACCTGTGACCCTTGAGATCTCAGTATGTTACTAATATGTTATACCCCCTGTATTACACAACCAGGTTCGAATAAAGTACATTTGTCTGTACTTTTATTGCTTTAGTCTAATCAGCCGTTATTGCTGTTGTCACTGGTGCAGCTGCAATTCATTTATAATTCATATTGTCTCCGATTGCCCCGTGCTCATCTGTAATTAGCTACAGTGATTATTTTGTGCTGTTTCAGATTGTTACAGTTTGTTTTTTGGGTAATAATAATTCGGCATTCTCAGCATCTGCGTCCATCTAACGAGGCTGGCTGGCGTTAAGGTGGCGGCTGAGCTCATTAGCCGGAGCACCTGTTATTCATCTAGCCTGCTGAGATGTTTGTGCACTGACAGCTGACACACTCTCCTCACTGAATTCTGCAGCTCCTGCCTGACCTAACTAACAAAATAATTATTAAAAAAAAAGAAAATTGAATGTCGTCGTGCAGAGGCTGGAGCACAGGCTGGAACATCCAGGGACATTTTCTTCTGCCCCAGATGTTGGAGTTCTCTAAATGACTTTCAGTTTTACTCAGGAAAACGTCAACCTCTGCTGTTTTTCATGTAGTACCTCACATAATGACTGTTTCCGTCGGCTGTGACATAACAAGTTTTTAGATGCAGACACAGACCAACACACAGTGTTCAGGTTCAGTCCTTAAAAAAAGCTGAAAATGAAAGAAACTCAGACCAGTCTATCTGTCAATGCAGCTGCATACATGACACAGATTTAAGCATCTTGCAACATGTAGGAAGCCATTAGGATCTGACACGTTCCCTAGGAAACAGCTCCCACTCTGCTGTTAGCTGGGAGGACTTTATTTTGTAGCTGTGTATTTCTGTTTTTTCCTCAGATAAAATAATCACGACCATCACACCAGATTCTCAAAACATTAAATTGAAAATACAACACTTATTTAACTCTTAGTTTGCTCACTTGCTATTAAAAGAATACACATTCTGAGTTGCTATCGTGTTTGCCAGAAAGATGAGGACATTAAGACTGAGCAGAAAGTTTTACCAAGGACAGTTGGTATATGATGCTGAGGTGTATGGAACATTTTTGACACAATCGGGCAGCAGTGACAGGTCCTGACGACAGGTTCAGCGGAAAGTGCCAGTTTTTTCTGCAACACAGCACAACCAGAAGTTGTCAGAAACCACTCCTCAGCTATATTTTAGGGTACCTCTTGTGTGTGAAGGTGCAAAAACTCTCAGCACGAGCTATTATTCCATCCCAGCGTTAGGTACAGGATCCTCCAGCACAGATCGGTGAAAGCTTCAAGTTGTTTTTTCAAAATTAACATGTTTCCATTCTGCCTATTTCCTTTTCATAATAGCAAATTGCACAATTTCAGGGGTTTGGAAACACCTTGTGTTAGTCACAACGGGCTCCAGAACAGCTGGCAGTGGCTGAAAGAGAAGCAGAATATAAAGATTTAAAGTCTGAGTCCCTGGTTGGAAATAAGGGCCCCTGACCCTGGATGTACTCGATGGGTCCTTAAATGAGTATTTAGGCACAAATCAAACCCAACTCCATACCATGCTGGAACCATGGATTAATGATCTGTTACGGAACCTTTCCAGTAAGTAAGCCAACATGAACACTTTTGGAACGGCTACTTTTTTTTTTTTTTTTTTTGAAAGTGGCTTGTTTGAGATGCTATACTTACACCCTGTATTCAGCGTATTACCAGCAGTACGCGGCAGTCAGCACTCTTCCAATTTATGGAGAGACGGGAGCAGGAGAGCTACGCGTCGATGGGGGGGAGAAAAATAATAACCGTTGGCCTCCCAAAAGATGTGCCATTGCAGATCAAGTGCATTAGTTCCACTGTGCACAGCTGTTCTATATTTACCATATCTGCTCACATCACAGGGTGCACAACTCTGACGCATCTATAAATACAGGTTCCTGAGAACAGGACCCAAAAAAGGCATATTTAACCCTCCATTATGTTTGACTCTAGGCATAAGTACCTCGTATACCCCCACTTCAAAATAACTGCACTCCTTAAATCAGGTGCAGGGAACTTTTTTTTATTATCTGGAGTCATTAAAAGGAGCATTAAATGTTCTATATCACATGTTTATAGTGCTGCTTCTGTTTGATGAGGGTCATAATGTCTTTTGGAATTGTTCATGGTGTCTTTATTTTCATTTGGGATAATTTTACTTTTAAATGGCTTCTTTTCCTCCCATTAACCCGTCTGTGCGTGAACCGCAGTTCAGCGTAATCCTACTTGTTCGTGAAAACACAGTATGAGTAGGATCACGGTGTTGGGTGAGGGTCGGGAGCGGGAGCAAAGGAGAGGACGCACTTGCGTGTGATTATTCTGGTCCTCACCAGAGACACAGCAGAGTTTCAGCTTCTAAAAGATCCCAGCACACAACATTAGTTCACTGGACTTCCATCATTTCACAAAATGAACAGACGACTATGTTCCTCACATGTTTCGCCGTTCACGCCGCTGTTGAAAGGGGGAAGTCTAATTGGGCTTTAACTTCAGCAGATGTAAATGTCAGGAAGATCCCCTCCTCCCTGAGCCCTGCTGTGTGTTGCCCGTGATGGCTGCTGAAAAGCCTTCCCCGCTGGCCACTGTGGCCGTTGGTGCGGTGGGTAAAAGCCTGTAATAAATTCATTTTTATGAGAAGTGGGTGTACCCACTTCCAGTAAAGCTTCTCCAACCAGGAAAGCAGAAACTGGTGGGTGGCACAAAAGAAAGACATAAAACAGTGATTGTCAGCTGCCTTACAAAGCATCCTCTGTGCCTGACTTTCTTTTTCATTCGCACCTTCCTTCACTGAATTGCTTTGTTCCAATCTGTGGCCATTCCTCATATTCGCACCCTCCCTCATTCTAAGCCACCTTTTCTCCACTGTGACAGCTTCCCCACTTCTCTGGCTGCCCCCATCCTCTTCATCTGTGCCGCATCCCTCTTGAAGAGGAGATGATAGTGCTGGTAATTAGCCTGTGAGTGGGGCGGGAGGCTTGACGTGGGCAAAAGGAGCAGCGGCGTGTGCTTGACAACAGGCCAAAGATAATGAAAAGATCCAGGGTGAGAGCCCCCGGTACTACTGCGGTGCTCGCAGCTCGCTGGAGCTGGTGAGGAGATGAGTTGCCAGCAGTTGCAGAGGATTAAGGGCAGCGAGGGCAAAACAATTACTGCCAGTACTTTCCCACAATCCGAGTCGTCCCTGCACAGGCGGTGACACACACTGTTCCTCCTCTTATTTGCAGAGTAAATTGTGAATGTTCTGCAAAATTGGTAGGTGGTTGAATATGATGTGTACAGTGTGTTTTTAGAGGCATGGTAACACCGTTTCTGGGAAGAGATGGTCTGTATTATTAGTTACAATCTAAAAAAAAAAAAAAAAAAGTCCTCCAGGAATTGATTCATGATATGAATCTGATATTAAAACAGCAAAAAAAAAAAACCCCATCATAAACTCATTTGGAGGCTATTTTCTTTTCATTCTAATGTTACTCCAGATTGGTGCCCTTGATTATGATGCAGTGTAATTAATGCAATCTTTTGTTTTCTCTCTAAAATGTGGGGAAGATCAAAAGATCTCAGCCTGTCTCTCAAAATTCACTCTAGGATGTTTTTCCAGTCCAGCAGCAGGTGGGAGAATAATGACTCACTGCTACAGATGTTGGCTTAGCACTGGGAAATCCTTCTGGAGGCTGAATTTATAGGGAATGTATATAATTTCTTATCAAGTTCAACCAGCATTAAGTTTTTCAAAGGGCAGCAGTCATATTTACCACTGTGTTGCATAATAATGGGAAAAATGTCACAGTTAATGTATTATTCGTGATGAACTGAGTCAAAATAAATGGAAGAAAACAAAGGCGGGACTGTGCCACTGAAAAACAGTATATTTTTTTCTAATTTTGCCTTTTACATCTCAACTGTTTCCAAAAAACACTTTCCCAACACAGTCCAAATGTAACAACTACAATTAATAATATAGATAAAAAGAAAAAGGACACAGGAAAACAACCATTCATCTTTCAAAATAATGGCATATACATGTAAGGAATAATTCATTTTGTTTTTTACTGTCTCAACTCTGCCACTCCCTCTCTCTCTCTCTCTCTCTCTCTCTCTCTCTCTCTCTCTCTCTCTCTCTGCCTGTGTGTGTGTGTGTGTGTGTATGTGTGTGCTTTCTGAGTGAAGAACACTCTGATCAGAATCATAACACCGGAAAGCGATTGCTTTAGAAGCCAAGCCTGCAGAAGCCACCTTGTCAGCCTGCTATACCAGAAAATTCAATGTACCTGCAGCCTGAGTGTTAAAAGTAGAACATATTGAGCATTTACTAACGTTTTATGAGGCTAATTATGCTAATTAATCCTGCTTTCCTCTATCTGCGGTCTGCAGTGTCACGCTGATGGTTTTGAAAGCTTTTCCAAACAACCCAAGAAAAACATCTTATTTCATTCTCAGCTTTTCTTCGTCCCTGAAGTGATTCTGCTCATGTTTATTAGGTGTAAAATAACACTTGACAGGGAATAGCTCTCTTCCCTGAAGGACTTTTGTGCAGGCTGTCGTGATTCAGTCGGAGACGCGTGACTGGCAGCAACGTGCGTGGTCACACATGCACAATTAACCATTCCTATCAGGTCCTCTCGAGTTCTCTTCAGGTGATTGAAAATGTCTGTCCCCAATTTTGAAGTTGCAAAATGAGCTGATAGCAACAACGCAGGTGTTGTTGTGCCTGCAGATCATTCCAGCTTCCACCATTTATGAGGCAGCATAACTCATGTTTACCCTGTTTAGACCTGCTCTGTTCAGCCATTAAACTGGTGATAAAACAGCCAAACTGTCTGTGGTCTGTGGACCCTCCTGTGGGTTTATGTTGACAATACCCTCTTGTCACCAATGTTTGTGGCAGAGATAAAGACTCCTTGGCTGTTAGGCAGTGACAAATACGATCAGTTAATCTATTTTCAATTGCTTGATTCATTTGTGATGTCTAAAAATACACCATCTTCCACCCACACATAATTACAACTTTGCGATCTTTCTTTATCTCTCGATGTTTTATCTTTCCGGTTACAGCAGTTCTTGCATTTTAAAGCCTCCCTCTTTAAGATCCAACCAAACCATGCTGTTTTTTCCTTTCTGCCTCGCCATAGACCTGCTTTTTCAATTACTTGGCTCACGGCACTCCCAGCTACTACAGTGCCTTCTAACACAGCAGAAATATCTGTGAATATTCATCGCTTGCAGAATCAAACAACTTACAGACATCTTGTTCTGACCAGGGACATTTGTGTAATACTCTGGGATGAACACGATGAATTATGCTCAACAAAGACATCTGGCAATTGTTTTAAGTGGCGTCAGCTGAACTGCTGTCCACCCAAACCCACACACACACACACACTCCTCACCACACGCCGCCCGATCGCTACCAAACAACAGGATGGACATCACTGGCAGAAAGAACGTGCAGAGTAAATATGAGGGAGTGTTGTGAAGATCCTCCTGCTTTGCACAGACCTTTTGGTTTTTTTCTTTAGCTCTGACCACATCTGTTCAACCATCATAGCTCTACAGCACCAACAGTAATTTTAATAATGACTTACTATGTCAATTTAGATTATGTCGAAGGCAGGGCACCATGAATAACACACAAGTACATCAGTTCTGTATCCAGTTTTACTGGAGCATGTTTTGCAGAAACAACAATATTAAGATGCTTCTTGCATGTATATAAGGTCACTGTGCTTTTCTCTCTCTTTTCCAGTACCTTGTTTATGGTGTTGCTTTTTAGAAACCTTTAGTGGTGTTTAATGCTATTCCTCCTAAAAAAGACAAGCCGCCTCCACGCTAGCAAGCTAACAATCTAACCAATACTGCAGACACAGGCAGTCCAGTGCTGGTGTTGATTAAAAAAGAAAAACCCATCTAAATTCCTGGAACCGCACCAAAGTTAAAAGCTTCTTCCTTTGTCCATTTTCCATTTGTGTATTGTTAAAATCTATGCAGTCATTCCTGCAGGACAATGCTGACAGCAAAAGTGCTTCTTAGCAGATATTAACCGGAATAAGACTCAGTGGCTCAGAGTCTTAAGAGAGAATAAAAACCTCTGAGGTTCCAGAGATTTAGATACTCAGATATTAGTCAAACTACTCCATAACCATCTCTCGTGCAGGGGTCCCCCC
>BJFM01000757.1:122407-151342 GCA_016586285.1 Arothron firmamentum | reverse complement strand
GGGGGTCGGGGGAGTTATCAGCTCTGATAGCATTATCTGGAGCAAACAGGGAACTTGCAGGGCTGTGATGTATAGGTGCTAGAGAGATTGTGTGACTGTGCAGCAGGGCGATCCGGCCACTGTGCTACGTACAGCCCAGTCTGCATTTCCAGACTCTCACACTCTCTAAAGATATCTGAATAATCACACACACACACACACACACACACACACACACACGCTGCAGACAGCCAGACCCTGAAGATCAGCGCAGAGGACACTGAAGGTGCCCTTGTTTTCAATTCATTCACACAGCACAATGCCAACTTCTGTTTTTCAAGCTAATCAGTGAGGATCAGATATGGCTTCTCTAAACAAAATACATGTGTGTCTTCAAATAACATTAATCTGAACCTCAGTTCAGAGGCTGGTATGAAAAGATTTTTTATTCCATTGAATTCATCTCTTTTTATTTGCCACTAAAGAAATAAATGCATTAAAAGGTGTTGGCAGTTAAAAGTGGTTACAAGATCACTAAAACTAGCAGCCATTTATTTCCCTATCTTTGCAGATGCTATCTCTCAACGCCAAATTTATGACCCCGCTGAAAGGTCAGCAGCGGGGTTAGACGTTTGGCATTCCCAAATAGCAGAGGAAGGATTAAAGTGGGGGTTGGGGAGTGTGTAGGTAAGGGAGTGAGGAAGGACAAGAGATGGGGAGGGAATGGGAGAGATAGCAAGTGGGAGAGAAGTGCGGATGGCTGTGGGTCAAATGCCTGAAAGCAGGAGTCAATAAAACAGAGGCCCACTTTAAAAATGTGATAAGAAATTACCCTGAATGTGTGCTGTATATCACACCAACAGCCTCGCTCTAACTGCCATGTTTTGACCATAGATGGATCTTTTCCACGCACAGCAGGTGGTTTTCAGTTCAAGCAAGCGCCAAATAACTCTGGCTCCCATAAACCGAGGCTCTGATCCCGACCTAACAGTCCTCATCATTCCAGCCGCTGAAGGTTAAATGGAGTGGCACGCTTCCCTTTAAGTGTGGGCTCGCAAAACACGGGGCGATGAATTTCTGAGAGATGGCTGCACGTTGAACTTCATTCCACAAATTAAAAGCAAGCCGCACATAACTACAGAGGGGAGTTTGGCCTTTATTTAAAAAATCTTTTAATCACTGACTTAAATCAAAACACTTGGATTAATTAGCAAAAGTCAGCTGGAAATAAATGTTTGAGCAGAATTTGCTCGATCGGGACACAGAAGTTTAGCATTAACGACAATGCCATGTAGGCTATTAGACCAAATCCCCTCTGCTGCTTGGCCCTTTGGCTTCATTTTTTCCACATTAATCATAAATACCATCGTTAATTTATTAAGATCAGCAATTCTCGTCAGCGAATGCACTGTTGCAATTCAGCTGACATGGCTGTTAACAAACCACAATGAGCGTTGCAGCAGGAGGAAACCGTATCTCCCTTAGCATTAGCGTGACTTATACAAACCCCATGGTTGTTGCCTTCAGCGCATCACCTTTTCATGCAATCTGATTAAAACACAAACAAAAACTGTCTTCCAATGACAAAAGCCTTATTTTCGGCTGCTGGCATTGGGCAGAACAAACTTGGAGCCTGCGATCAGGCCCCAACTTGAGACCCCAGAGTTAATCCAGATTGGAATACAGGACCCCCTGGGGGGTAGTGAATATCTCTGTGTGGTATTGGCTATTCTTATGTGGCCAAATACATCACAACTTGACAGACGTTCGCTCCTCGGTTAACCGTTACTATGTAGGACGTGTCAACTTGTTGCAGATGAACAGCAGAGGCCCAGAGGTATGTCCGCCAAGCATGTCATCAATAAACGTGATTGATGGTGTAATCAACAGGCTCTAAAATGAATGAATTTATTACCGTCATCTCACTCAACCACTCAGCCCACAGCTGAACCACCCACGAGCAGCCAGCCCCCACTCACATATCACATACCCACACACAAAGACAAATTGCAACGCTCTCCCACGTGCGCACACTGTTCAGATGCTCGGGCATTGACATCAAATTTGTCAACCTCTTGCTCCAGAGGGTGAACCCTGGGTGACCATGAAAACAGCCTGCAAAACAAAGAGATGAGATGAGGAAGAAAAAAATTTAGTAGGCAATAACTGCCCTGTACAGTCAATAAGGGCGGGGTGTGTGTGTGTGTGTTGTGTGTGTATTGGTTGTGAAGTCTATTATTTCGACCATGACTGAGATCCAGGAAGCTGCTCCATCTGCTACCAATGTAGCTGCCTCCATTAAATTTCCTCCCACAAAGGGGCATCGTAGAAGGTCCACCTCTGAGTCTGCGTTAGCGATGCGTACCTCCATCCATCAGATAAAAACACCACAAAGTAGCCACAGCAAAGCACCGGGTGCTGAGAGCCACAGCCAGAAATCTGAGGAGAGCAGAAGATGAGGTTTCTCTGCTAATGTTGAAAATTAAACCTTGCGCGAGAGGTTTGAATACCCAGCCTGTCCAATTACACATCCAGCAGAGGCTTGGGAAGCGTCTGTATCTGCAACGTCTGTAACTGGTGACACAGCCTGCGTGTTACCAGTTTCTCATGTTCTGTGTGAACAGCGGTTCGCTCATTTTAAAAATAGACTTCCATCCTTAGGAGCTGAAACCAATTTCAGCCCACTCTGTCGCTAACTGTCTTGGTTTTGCTGGGTGGAGACGAAAGACGGGGTGAGCACTGACAAATAAACACCACTCAGAATCAGTGATCCAGGCTGAAGAGGCCCAGGCGGGCCCTCCTGCCTGCCAGTCTAACATTTGTTCACCTCACCAGTGGAAAGAATAACAGGCTGACGTCCAGTTGTTGTAGGTGGCTTCAGGAGACCTTGGCAACATGGTGGCTCCAGAGCCCCAACTCCACCTCTTCACATCTGCGGAGCATTAGAACAGAAAGGGACAGGGCAAGCCTACGATGCTCAACCCATATATTGATTCACTGCATAGAATTTAGTGTCAGATCAAATAAACTTGAACTCAGTGACTGTGGAGAAGCTGCCCCACCTCTGGCTGAGACACCCGCTGACAAATGTCACCCACGTGGGAGGGTGGGTGAGCGCGGCGGGGCCGAGGACAGGAAGGGTAGATGGCTGAGCGGAGGCGACCGAAATAGCAAAAGTCATTTAAACAAGTTAACTAATCAACGCTCGTTATAGACTAAGTCTAGCCAGAACCCAAACAGAGGCTCAGCGGAGGCTCAGGGTGAACGGACAGTCTGGGACAACTGATGGGCTGAGGTCATGAGCTAAAGGGTTCACCCTGTAAACGCTACATCAAGGCTAATAAAGCGTGCACAATTCAAAATTATTAAGTTTTTGCTGCATTCCTGGGCTTTTTGGCTGCTTTAACTGTAAACTGAATTGATGGGGGGGTCCCTGATGACGGTATGTTGCACTGAATGAATGCCTGTCCCTACTTCTAATATATTCCTTCCTACAGTTGCCATGATACAACTGTTATCAGGATAAAAAGTGATGTGAGCGATGAGTTCAGGCACCTGTAGGTTAAAATCAACGTCTCAATCCAAAATCAGATTAAATAAAGAACAGAAGTTTAACCCATTAACCTTTTTTCTTTTTTTTCTGAATGACAGTCAGTGAGCTCTGCTCTACGTACCCTTTGATCCCAACAGTCCTCTTCTCCTTATCTTGAAAGATAATGAGAGAGTTGCAAACAAGGTTGGTAGCCAGCTATCAGGATCCTCAGAGAGAAAAAAAAAAAAATAAGGTGGTGGGTGGGATGATATGTAATGGCTTCATTATTTAGCTGTCTGCGGCTTCCAGAAGATGGAGAATGGCACCAATAAACACTTCACCTTTGTACTGGGCAGTCTCAGCGCTGATGATGGCACAGGAAGGCTTAAAAGAAGGATAAGAAGAATATATATACATAGATGCACAAAGTAAACACAGCACGATAAAACCCTTTTTGAATGTACAATTTATGTCACATGAACTGAATATTAAATGATGGATGTGTGTAAAAGCACACAACAAAATTAAATTACAATTGGACCAACAACTGTATCTGAAATATAAAGAAAAAAAATGGCTGTTTGTTGCTGTTTCAACAGCCTGTCCTTATCACATCACAATCAATATTATACAGCTTTAGCAACATCCCAGTCTGGGTACCTAGGTGCACTTTATATTCTCGCTGTCCACCATCCACCGTTCTTGCAGGCCTCATTGCTCTAATGGCGCTGTTAACTGTTCTGTCATTAGCATCGGACCATCAGCTACAGCTGACATGTTCTAGGTGGTGACGACGATACGTTGTGGTCAACTTATTGATGTGGAAGCCAGATAGCGGCCTTATCATTATCTTATCACTGGCATCTGCTTGCACAGAGCATATGTGAGCCCTGCTCTGCTGACAATCAGCTCATTTTTATGCTCCGTGCTCTTTGAAAGGTTGTAATGACAGCCATCATACCATGAGCTAAAGAGGTCACTGTCCAATGGTTCTATCTCTCTCTCTCTCTCTCTCTCTCTCACACACACACACACACACACAAACTCTCACACACGACAATAACAGAAAAATCTAACTGCATGGATGCTACATATAGATATAAAAATATGTGGAACCACATAATTTCTCTCTCTCTCTCTCTTTCTCTCTCTCTCTTTCATACACACACATGCACATACTCACACATAAACATACATGTAGTTAGGAAGAATTTTAGAAAAAGTCAACAGCCTACAGACAGTGACGTTAAATGGTTGGTTCCAGACTGAATAAGAAAGACTGCAGTTGCTATCAATCCAACTTAAATCAGATCTATGCATATGAAGATTTATGTTTCAAAAAGTTATGTTTCTTATAAAATACAAATGAAATTTTTCCCATTTATAAAAGCCGGTTATAATAATTATGGGAAGTCATGGAGCACTTGGTGAAGAATGCATTTACTTCTGCAGTACTACAAAAACACTGAATCAAAAATAATATATTTATGACTACAAACTTTATTAAATTGTGATTCTTTTTTTTAAAAAAATCAGATGGAGGTTGTGGATCCTGGTTGTCTTACTCTGCTCAGTGAGAGTGTTTTACCACCACAGGGGAGCTCTGAGCCTTTCCTCTCATCCATCTCTCATCGGTCCCTTTAATCTGAAAGTCAGAGTGAAAAAGAAGTTCAAAGTCGCTCCAAGAAATCAATTGACAGTAGCTCTGATAATGCCTCACTATCTTATTTTCATTTTTCATCCTGTCACTTTGTCATTCACAGACTGATTAAGTTGAATGGCCGCATGTGTGAAAAAACCCAGGACACTGACTTTAATTTTGGTTACATTTCAAGCACTTCTTAAACCTTTTGTTTACATCTATTTGCCATCTCTTTGACAGAGCTGCACAGCTGATAAGGCTGACAACACCGACACCCATGAATTGCCCTGTATTGCTTCTGAACCTGCAGATATGGGCAGTTATTATCTGAATGAAGTCGAGTTGAGGACAGGTAAAGGTGGTGTGCGATAAGCCTGCTAGATATGATTAGGAGCTCCGATGCTGACGGTGCTGTACACACTGAAAGTGCAGAGGAATGAGCCGCTTTTATTGCTGCTTTTGCTTGCGGCTGAATGACATCTTGATCGAATGCTACATTCTCTTCTCTGTGCGTCTGCTGCAGCCCCTGGTTCCAAATGCAGAATCTCTTTGGCTGCACGAGGTTAATAAAAAAATCTTTTTCAGGACAAATTTTTTTTTCTCACATATTGTAACAATTTTGACAGCAAAGCCCAGATGGCCTTCCATTTTATTAAACTAGATTAATTTTCCACTCGTAAGCTGACTGGCTAGGAAGCTGCTCTCTGTCCAACTGTGACAGGTTGTAGCGTGTTTGGCTGAATTAGCTCTGACATTTTATCATGGTGATTTAAGGAGAAACTGACACAGATTCACTCTGACAAATAGACACGCCTGAAATAAAAGTAATCCAAATGTGTCCAGGATTATAAATTTCCCTGTCTGATGGAATGCAGGCGAGTGATGTTGTGATGGGTTTACTGATGAAGCTAAAGGCTGCCTGAGGTCAATACGTATGTGCAACCTGCAAAACAACATTAAATTTGCAGGTAAACTCACAGGCATCTACTCAGCATTTCGGGTTTAAGCAACGTTGCAGCCTCTCAAGATAAGAGTCGGATACGGTGGTGTCAGCCAAGACTGTAGAGTGTCCTGCTGCTCTGCAGCTCACCCTCCTATCAATAGAGGGCTAGGATGTATTCCAAATAAAACAATCTTCCCTGCTTGGAATGCATCTTAGGCTTTATTGTGAGCAAAGGTCCGCGGCAGCTGGCACTGAGAGGTTCGAAGCTGGAATAATCTTATCTGCCATCAGCTATAAATATTTGACAGAGGAGGGAGGGAGAGAGAGAGAGAGAGAGAGAGAGAGAGAGAGAGAGAGAGAGAGAGAGAGAGAGAGAGAGAGAGAGAGAGAGAGGGATGAGGAATAGAAGAAGAGGCATGGAGGAGGACAGGCAGGGGTGGCGGGCTGTCTTTTGAAAACTCAGTGACAACTGAGCCCGGGAGATTTTGAGCAAATTAAAAGTCGGGCCACGTGGAGGATTTACTGGGTTCTTTTGAAGCAGGAACAGATTAAGATGCTTGTTTTTGGCGCTCAAACTGGTCAGCGAAATTTGCAGCACAGCACTTCCTTTAAACTCCATGTTCCTCATCACGAGCTCAGTCTGCTGCATGGAAACACAGGTGGTACCACAAATAAACACCATAAAACCGTCTGGACAGCCTTTATATTTGTACAGCACTCCCATAACACTCCTAATCAAAGGAAACAACTCCCAAAACACATTTCAGGTGGTCTGAACGTGTATGTGCGTGGGTGGGTAGCTGGAAGAGGGTTTGCGGAGGGGGGTCATTCTATTCTTGCATCCAGCTACGTCAGATTTTTCTTAATTCATTCCACATTATCTACCGACTCTTTCTGTTTCTCGCTCCAAGTTGTGGTGCAAACGCTCGCACAAAAGTAGAAGATTAGTAGAAGGAAGAGTGGAAAAACAAAACTAATTACTCCAGGTATTTCAACCAGCCAGTGCTGATTAAAATGTAATTACATGGGTTTAGAGCTCCGGCTGAGGCTGGCACTGGCCACAAATCTTCCGTTGGAAGAAATGTTCCCTGCATAAAAACCTGACCGCCTCTGAAAGTGACAGTGGAAACATGGGTGAGAATATATTATGTCATTCAGCAGAGGGAGAATCCAGAAAAATAAGGTTCAGGTTCAGGTTCCAAATCAAAAAAGATAACTGCTTAGCTTAGCTTAGCTTAGTTTAGCACTAAAACATGGAAATGTTTTTGGACTGATCCCCTGGCCCTGTCTAGACTAACAAATCAATCTGCTAGCATGTCTAAAAATCCAATTAATGGCTAATATCTCATATCTGGGAGCTATTTTGTTTTGAATTACCTTCATTCTACATTTAATTACTCTTTGAATGGATCCCATTGCACTACACATTTTTACAAGTTTTGTGTCATTGCTAAGAGGCCCGTAAACACTCTTTAAGGCAAACAAATGTTTACTTTAAAAGCCAATGAAACGCTGGATCTTTACGAAGTTTTTGCAAAACCACAACACAGGTAGCAACTTTTTACAAGGACATCTACTCGTTTAATCACCAATTAACTACTGTAAACTGTTATCTTTGAGTGAATGCACCTTTGAACACTATCACAGTTGAAGAGACGCACACAAAGGGTGGTTAAGTCATAAAATTAGGGTAGCTGTTTGACAAAAGACAGATACCAGCCTGTATGAGGCAGAGGTGAAGGCTGCATGCTGAGAGAGCTGATAAGAATGGCTCATCTTCCCCTCCACCACTGAAAGGAAGATTTGGTAGCTTGCTTATACTTCAGCTCTAATACAGAGAGAGGAAGCAAGTTAATGCATGTGTATATATATATATGGCAATAGTTTATTTCCCTCTGACAAAAAGTGGAGTTTGGAAGGGACTAATCCTTGGCGATCAGTGCCTCCAAGCGTCACCTCCCTCTGATTGGTTCAAGTGTAGGAGTAGAAAAAATTCTGAACATCATGAAAGCATCTCAGCCAAAGGCTGATCTTTTTCTGAAAAGGCTCTGCCTGCATCCTTATGTAATATGACAGTAAAACTGCAACCATAAACTACTGTTTATGCTCCTGTTATAAAAGAAAGGTGTGTTTCCCCTGACTGCATCTCCTCTGCAGGCACATTTTTTGAGTTTTTATAAGGTTGTTGGTAAAATAAATTGTACGCAAATGTTTGGAAATTAAAAGCAAACACCAGCTGCTCTGCATGTCGCTCTGCAATATTAAAACTGTAGTGTGACATTATTCTTATGACCTACTCCAGATTCCATTAAAGCTTTATTGGCTGTCATTGCATGTTGATCAGTTTTTATTTCACCTCTTTGCACGCACTTAAAAAGCATCAATCCTCTTCGGCGGGAGTCATTTACAGCTCTTTTCCATCATCTCCTACTTGGGAGCATGTGCTTATAGCCTCACGTTACAGCAAAGAGTGGACAGGGAATGTATGTTACCGGTTATTAGAAGTGACAAAGAAGCAACACGCTCTCTTTCATTCGGCTCCTGTCTCCCGCAGGATCATACATGGTGAGGGGAAACTGCTCCAAAAGCAACACAAAAAAAATAAAAAAATAAAAAAAATCAGTATTTAAAGTGTCACGGTGCTATTAGAACTGCATTGAAAACCTGTGTAAATATGCCAAGTCCCTTGACAGCCGCAACGGTGCAGAACAGGACTTCCTCCTGCTCTAGAATGTAAATGCAGTCTTGGAGAAGATGAAGAACAGAGGCCAGGGACTGGGAGGTGATTTAATACAGCGAGCATTTAGAACAACAAAGCACAGACAAAGCAGCCGCTTGGACCACGCTTCAAAGACGGCGTGTTAAACACTTGCAGAAAGGCATTCTTTGGACGCGTGATCATTCCGGGGAAAGAAGAAGAATTAGGGAGGAAGTTGAGGAGGAGGAAGCGAGAGACGAAGGAGAAACACACAAAACTGTCAACCTGATGATACCGCTGCGACATGAAAGGGAGAGATGTTCATTGACTTTTTCGCTGGGGCTCATCTTAATCTGCTGGGTCCATCTTTTCACCTCTTTGTCCTTGCATCTGCCTGCACACAGACGTGTGCTCCGCTGTTGCCTTTTTAATTAACAATAACTCGGTGCAGGTCAGCTGGCGTTCTGAGACTCCAAATGACCTGATGCACACAGTAGAGGCGCTGACTCAGCAGCCAGTAAAAGCCCCTTTCCAGCCAGTATCTGTCTCTCATGTGGGGGCTCAGTTCAGTTCTTGCACCAGATCTTAAGATGAATTTCAGGCCTGCTGGATCAGGACCTTTGGCACTGAGATCTAAGAGTCATTACACAAAATAATGGGAAATAATGAACTTCCTTGATGTAACAGCTTTGTACGTCAGAGCCAGTCTAGCATGTGGTTAAAGAGCATTTTTTTGCTTTAAAACAAGGAACCTTAGCTATCATTATTAAACCCAAGTTTGATATCTTAGAACTGTACTCAACATCATTCTCACCCTGGACATCACATCAGTCTCGACCACACTGGAAAGTGTGATTTTCTTCAGCAAATCAGAAAATTGGATTCTCAAACACCGAACCTGCATACCGCTTACAGTCGGATTTGCAGGATTTTCCTCGCATTTAAAGTGTGTGATATATGTGCAAAGATCTGCTTCATCTGCATTTCAAAGGGGGAACAGAAGAGGTGTTTGGCAGATTCTAGATCAGTCTTTATGTGAAATGCTATTGCAGGCAAAGAAAGGGAGTTTAATTATTTGCCAGTCCCCACTGACTTACACTCAGAGTGATTAATCAAAGTTAAGGAAAGCCTTCCATCAACCGGTGCATGGTTTGTATTTCCTTCTGCATGTGGAGGTTCTGTCTTGGGCCTGGCTGCTTGGCCTTATTACAAGTTAATTGAAACCTTGTTTCAAAATACCAAGGTCAACATTTCCAGCCATGTTATCCCAATTAGTCTGCAATGAATCCCTTTAAACAGAGGGTATTGAATGGCCAACTCAATGCTGCTACTTGAATTCCCAATGGGACGCTCATGTTCCGTGCCTGAGAAATGAGAGCGGGTGACTCGGAGTGGGGGACAACACGGGGATGGGAGGAAGGAGGGGTGGGTGTTTGGTGCTGCCACTGCCCCTGAATCCACTTGCAATATGAGGAACTTTATTAAAGGAAGTCTCTGAGAATGAACGGAATGAAAAGAAAATCAGCTTTTGTAGCGCATACACTCTTCAAATAAGGCTCGACATTCTCTTGGATTATGGTATGTTGCAAACACATTTTCATATGAAGTTTATGGTTTGCAGACATCTGCCCCCTGCCCTGGAGAAGAGACATTTTTCAGCAGAGCAGGAAAGGCAATGGTGTGCCACGCAGGATGTCATGCAGGGTTTGGTTCCAACAAGAGGCTTTATCAGCTGATTTTCCCTGATCATAGAAGAGGAAAGGAGAAGAACTTATCATTAAAGTCAGCTGTTCACAATGAAAACCAGCACTCTCGCAGCCTTCAGTGGCACATGATTGCATATCACTGACTGAGTGTGAGGCGCTGCCTCAGTGTTTTTAGAGCTGAGCTTTTTAACTGCTGCACAGATCCTGATTTCGTGACAATTATTTGCTGTCTTCTTTTTTTCTTTTAAGTGCTAATCCTCATGAATAACAGCAGGTGGTAAATCACACATCCAACTACTACACAACCAAACTACTTTCTTTTTTTATCAGTTCCTCGGTTGCCCATGCTGTCATTATGCATATAGAGTATTTCCCATACAGGTTAATGGGTTTTATTGATAAAGGTTATGATTATAGGAAGCTAATTTCCCCAAAAATCACATTGATTGTCCTACTGTCGACTACAACTATGACAAGGCTTCTTAATCCTGAAGTTACAGTTAATGACTGCTTAAAACCAGCCAAGCACCAGTATTACCAGTCCTTTTAATCTTTGTTTTTCATCAAGGACTTAAAATAAGACTGGTTTCTGCAGAAAGACCTAAGATCAAAACAACATTTTAACCTGTTGGCACTATATGAAGAAAGGTCATGGACTAATGTCCGTCATGGCATTTCATCAGATGTGGATTTTCCAGGCAGGACCCCTGGAAAATGATTAAACTGTGGTCGCGTGCATTAATGTGGTACTTCATAATAACTCGTCTGATAGATTCAGCACAAATGAAGAAATACAGCATGTCAGCACTGGGAGTCCTGTCAGGAATGAAAGGGGGCACGGAGGCCAGGACTGCGAGCAGACGCCACAACAGCATGGCTTGTGTGTGTCTGGGGAAGATGAAGTGCTCTCCACAAGCCCCACCAAGTCACCAACATTCCTCCACTGATGACACCCACCACCAGCCCCAGCAACAGGGTCTTGTTGCATGTTATAAAGACAGAGATCACAAACACACTCTGATGGCTGATTACAGCTCTCAGAGCAACTTGCCGCATCTGGAAAAGAACAATGCAGTCGTTGCTTAATAGAATCAAGCAGATCCTGCTCGACGTTTTCATTTGATTGTTCTCCAAAAGAGAGTTTTTGCCTAATTTCTGCCTACAGTCATGTACTATATTACCCAGTGCTGCTGCAGTTCCTGAAAGCAGCTCTTTCAAGGTTAAATGTTGCTCATTACTGCTGCACAAGAAAACCTGATTAAAGAGTTCAGAGGTAAATTATGTGTTTTTGCTCATTTGAAACGCCACAAATTCAAGATTACAAAATAAAAGATTCTACAAGATACTATAACTATTTTGTGTCAGATCCTGTGAGAATAATTAGGATTATTCAGAGTAAGCACGATTAAATTTTATGCACAGTAAGTCATTTCCCTCTATATAGCATAAATAATTAAAAATAAACAAATGAAGCTCTGAATGTAGAAATGACTTCATGTTTCCATTATAATAAATGGAGATTATGGGGGGAGTCATGAAGAAAAATGAGGCTAAAAGGCTATAAGCTCAATGAGCTATGCCACCTCAGTGTTATTGATGTTAACATTCAAAATGAAAATATTTTTCCTGTAATTCTGCTTCAGTCGAGCGAAGCCAGGAGCTGCCATCACAGACAGACAGCGCGAACAAAGGTCCGGGTGCGAGGACTGAACGTGAGAGTTTGCATCCCAGCAGTAATCAATATCAATAGTCCTCTGATGTGAGTAATAGCAAGAAATTACAGTGAGGGCGTTCTGGGGAATTCTCTACTGTGGTTTCACAGCCTCCAAAAACACAAGCAGACATTGTCATTACTTTGCCTTTAAGCCAGCCATGTTGAGCACCGTGGCTTCTCCTTTCACTGCATTTCCACTCCAAATACACAGATCACTGCACAAGGTTAAGAAAGCACGGTCTGTGTATTTTGGCAGGTGGAATATATTCTGAAAGCGCAACAGATCTGCTATATTTAGTTTTCGATGGCTGAGGGAGCAGAGGGAACAAGGACAGCATGACAGAGGTGATAGACAAGGTCATGTAAGAGCAGCCATTGTTAAAACGAATAATAAAGTTGCACAAATTAACTTTCAAATCTCTGAAGCTGTTGTGAGAATGTGGGTGATCTGTCATAATGTCACTGAGGATCATCCAGCTCATCCAAACTTCACCAGCAGACAGTGGCAGAACCTCTCCTCCACCGTACGGCGAGAGGGCCATCCAGCAGACAGACGTACAGACGAGCGTGGAAGCAGCAGCTGGCTGTACCACATGAGAGTGGAAGCTAATCTTGTTTACATTCAATCTGCCATTTCCTCCCCTCCAAAACCTTGAGAGAGCAAAGTCATGTAATACTCGCATTAAAAGTAAGTGTAGCAGAAATGGGCCTACTGGCAGCAGGCAGCAAGAGGCTTTTGCGGCCTGGCCAAGATGTCCTGCGGCGAGGAGCAATCGATACACCCAATTCCCCAACACATATTCTCAAATAACAATAACCCGCATTTGGACCTCGACCTCCTCCAGGAAAAATAAGGCAGCCGATTTTCTGCGTCCATGTGAATTTTAGCGGGTTTATGTCTGTTTGTCAGCATCTGCTGGCGAGTTCCAGTTTGTGTCTTTATACTAGGTAACGAAAACATAATAACATGATCATTTTACACTACACTTCACCAGCTGGGTGTCCAGCAAGTCTCTCACAGTGCATCAGAGTGACAACTTGTGATTTAGGTATTAAGATGATGAAGTACTTGATGATGACATTAGAAAAGGCAGCAGTGGTTTGTGTTGAACGCAGCAGTAGTCGTCAGGATGCTGGTTTTACGTTCAATAAATCTTTCTTATGATTCTCTTATATCAAAATAGATTTGTGTAGAGCTTTGTAAACATCTCTGTAAGTCTGGCAGAGTGCTGGATCTGCTTTTCCTCTGCAGCTGCATCAGTGGAGAAAATTCTGCCAGAAATGGAGGTCTACAAGAAATGAGTAGCCAAATCTGCAGCCGTCACAGCCCCTGGAATTAAATGTGAAAGTTCCTATGAAAGTGAGACATGTTTCAGAGCACAATATGTGGTTTTCGAGAAAGAGCCTACCATCTCATTGTCGGAGCCTGTGACCAGCTTCAAGTGCCCACAGCGTCGTGTGGAAGGGTGCAGAGGAAGCAGGCTGCTGCGGCGTTGTCAAAGCCAGTTCCAAACCAGCCGTAGCTAACCATAAATGAAAACTACGACTGGGAGTCCACCTCCCTCAGGTGCCGTACGCCTTTGATTTTTTTTTCCACCACCGCTTACGTTCCTGCTGGATTTGTGCAAGGTCTGCTGCTGTAGACCTATTCGTGCACACATGTTCACATGTGTGGAAGGATAAATAAAAAAATTACGTCTGACTCTTTAATGGAACCAGCTACAGCCACAGAGTTGCCGCTCTCTTTCCAAAGTTTTTAAAAGAACATTAGCAAAAAGTAGGTTGAGAAGAGCTTGCAACTGAAGTGGTGATTTGGTGTCCGTACCTTCAGAGTGAAGCTCCAAGGTCTGTCAGATAAAGCAAGAAACAAAAGGAAATAGGGATAAAATATGTTAAGAACACAACGGAAGAGCTTGTTCGTTTTACGGAAACAGAATTTCAAACTGAAACCGTGCAATCACCACATTAAAGGGCTCCCATTCTTTGGACCACCGCTGGAATGCGGTGTGAATGCCAGAGCAGTGTTTTTCATTAGATGTTTCTGTTTTTTCAGTTGATCTGGCAAATTAACTTACAACAGGCTGAACACAAGATGCAGCCTTGGAAAGGAGCACAGCAGCAAATTGCATTCATCAAAAACACTCCAAGGGACTGTTTACGTGATCAAAAAACAACAACCAAAAAAAGAGTTCATTCCGAGAGTGTCTCTGTGATCACACACGGATGAAAGAGAACGGTGAGCTCTGAGTATGAACGCTGCAACCACATGAAGGAGGCCCACATTTTGTCTCCATCACTGTCATTTATTTATCACTTTGACTTATTCTTGGTATCTTTATGGGACTATTTTTTTCCATCGCTGCCTGATGGGGATATGATTGCTCATACTCATTCAAATTCTTCAAGGATAAGCAGGCCTATAAAAGCTGCAGCTCATATCCTCACTGACAATTTAGCACTTTTAAATTTATGCTGCCATTATTTCTAGAGAAGTCACATACTGCTTTATGCCAAATTGCGGTCCCACCGCAGATTTTATGGAGCAATTCCTTTGGGTCAGGATGAGATGAAGAAGCAGGGTTATGGTTTCTTCACCAGCCACTGGGTATCCCTTTTTCCCCCCCCTTCACTTTTAAAAAGATGTGACAGTGCATGATGGCTGTCTGAAGACATTAAGATGACCATCTGAGATATGTTGGTGTTGGTGTCCCAGTTATCTTTCTGAAAACATGAAACTGCTGTAGCTCAAGCTTTTGATGACACCTCTATTCAGCCAAAGTGTTTCTCTGGGCTCATGTTACAAAGGAGAGAGTGAGATCAAACAGGATCATCAGTGTGACAAGGAGCTTTCTGAAGGTCCGGTGGACCCTGGACCAATGACCCTGCAAAATGCATCACCGGTTCATGCTATCATCCAGCCCCTTTCCCCCCTCGTGGTCATGATTCATGATGAATTTTGCAGATTTGTTGGCTGTAAATCAGAAAAGGAAATCAAGCTCCATCTCACCCTTTGCTCCTTTTTTTTCCTTTTCAAATGATTTCTGTGTTACATATGTTAAACCTGATGTTTAAAATGTTTTATTGTCTATAATATATATTCTAGCCACATTAAATTGAAACCCTCCCTAATGCTCCACCTTGCTCCTAAAGTCTCAGTGAACCTTTGTAAAAGCCAACATAAGGGTTTTTTGGAGGGTCACACCCTTGTAGTTTTTATAGATCTCTTTAAATCAACAAGTGCTTAGCAGAAAATGGTTACATTTTTTTTTTTTTTTTTCTTTCTAAAAATGCATGCAGGTAAGTAATGGGCTGCTTATGCTGTGTAGGTCACAGACCACCCAGACTTCAGCTGGCTTGTTTTAAGCTATTTGGCTTTAAACCAGCAGAAAAATGTCCAATGTTATCGTTGTAACTGGCTAAAAACATCTTTAGCCTCAAGACCGATTTATTAATTGTGTTTTGTTTCATTACAATAACATATAAATAATATGGCATCTGCAAAGTCCCCCAAGTCAACATTTTCATATCTGCTGGCCTCCACGGGGAGGTTAGAGGACAGGATTAGACGCAGTGCAGCACTCCTGGAACTGGTAGAGATTCAATGTCCTGCTCAAGGACACTTCATCATGGTGGAAACTTGCCAGTGAGAGGCTTGAGGGAATGCATTAGTCCAGGCCTCCTCTGCTTGGACTGCAGGCTTTGTGGAGATGTGTGTTCATTGGTGTGTGGATGTTGTTCTGTTTTTTCATTCATAACTTGCTCTTTCCTTCATTCCTCATTAAACTTGCTAACTACTGTGCATCTCCTGCTGCAGCTTGTCGCCCACATGGAGTCTTCCAATGACTAAATACCCACAGGGAGCCAGGAATTACTCTCTGACCCCTGTCTTGGAAAACTGGCCAATCGCTAAGGAGAGACCCAAGGAAAAAGATAGATGCAGCAAAGATACACAAGTGTGGGAAAAGCTGAATGTCTTCACTGAGAAGAAAGTGCCCAAACCACAAACTTCTGTTGGAACATTGAAGACCTCCTTTAATGGGAATTAATGGAACGGCTTGAAGAGTCAAGCTTCTTGTCTTCTTTTCTCAGAACTCCATTTATCTGGCGGCTCTGGACTACTTTTTAAGAGCAATTCAAGCAAACTCAAAGCTCATGAGGGGCTGTGGAAGCTTTGCAGGAGCTGTCTGCCCAGCATTTGTTGGATGAAAAATGTTGGATCCTGTTGGAGTAAATACTTGCATATTCTACCGTGCAACTTCTTTTGCATCAGAAAAGTTGGCTTGTGTTTGGGAAATGTTTATCATGCTGCATGATGTAGTTCTATAAGGTGACCTGGTTTTATTATATTGACCTTTAGAGAATGGAAGACCCAGTGGAATCACAGCTTACCGTTCAAAGTCCAGCCAGGCCAGAACCAGCTAGTTTCGCGTGACCTTCCCTGTCACTGACTGTATTCCCAGCTTTTATCTCCCGGTGGATTTCCCTCATAAAATGCAGCGAGCTGAGGCCCTTCAAGGTTGACTTAAAGATGAAGACTATCTCATCCTCGTTGAGCCCTGTCAGAGACACACAAGAAGTATTTTTCCAGTAATTGCAACAGATGCTAAGACTCTTGATTGTCACCACAGAGTAACTTTTTTCACTGGCAGGTGCCGTCATTGGTGGTCTGGCAAAAAAATCAAGAGGTTTTTAAAGCTGTGAAAACAAAAATTCTTTAAAAAATGTTATCCATTAAAGCATGGTTCATTTGACCTCTAAGAGATCAGTTCTGGAAAATGCAGAAAGTGCTTCTGTAAAGTCCTAAATTAGACAATATTAACAAAAAACTGCTTAGCAATGGTAGTTGTTGGGTAAAAAGGTTATCTGGCAGTTCTTTTCTTCTATTTGACCTCATAATGAAGAAGGATAGTTAAATTGCTATAATGCAACCCACCATTAGAGGATCAGAATCTTTCTAAAGCTCGTCTGTCTTTCATCTCCATGTTGTATATAACAAAAGTGTAGTTGTTTTTAGAGACTATAACACATGTACCTTTAACCGACTCCCAACTGCACATGCACACGTGGACATTTTTGTATCACTGCTGCGCTCAAAGTCTCAGCCTTTTATCCTTTTTAATCCCATTTAAAGCCACCCAGTCCTGCAATAAGTTAGCCCTTTAACAAGTCAGCCAGCCAGTTGCCCAGACAGTCAGCCAACCGCTCCAACAGTGGCATACAAGGGCAAAAGGGGTTGTGAATCAAACATCCCCTGGCTGAACATGAATCACTGACACCCATGTGGCGGTGGCAGAGAGAGGCAGGCTGGCCTATGTAGAGGGCTTGGAAATTCCCATTAAGGGATGGCCAATGTTCGGCCAGGCACTCAGGCAGAATGTGCACTTCATTAGGTGGAAAGTGCCTGGGAGAACCAAAGTGAGCCAAGTTTTGTGAGGTTCAGGAAAGGCTAATAAAAGTTAGAGCCAAAAAAAAACATGCAAGTACACGTTAACCAAGAGATGTAACACAGCAAGACAACAGAGGTCTCATCAGAGCTGTGACCAGTAGGGCAGGAAGGTTGACATTATTCCAGTGTTCAGGTTTGTCTGGTCATGTGGCATTGAGGGTCAAACTCAAGACAGCTGAAAGATGTAGTTTCACTGTCACAACAAACGCGTCAAAGGCCGCAATTCCTGTGGGAAAAATAAGAATTCTACTAATATCCCAAGAAGCTGAGGAATCTCTGAATTCTCACTTGTATCTGAATATCCAGATTTTGTCAGATTCCTGCTTTTGCAGCTGGGCTGGAATTACTCATCTTGCCTTACACCATTATGGTGCCGGCTGGGACCCCCGGCGCTGTAGCTTGACTCGGCCCCAACAACCACCCAGCTGTCTGAGCTCGGAGAGCTCACATAAAACACAAGCTGTTTCATTGCCTTTACGCATACGGCTACATTTATACCACACCTTGCTGGCCTGACTAACGTAAAGGGAATTTCTGTCCCAATACCACAAAGACATTTGGTCATGCATGAACGTAAAGACAAGGAGATCGAGCATGAATATGAAATGGAAGCTGAATATTTATGGGGTTGAAAAAGAGTTGGAAATAGGTAAATATTGAGGGCAGACGATGGTGTATAATATTTAATTTTGAGAAATTTTAATGTAGTATAAAAAAGGCACAAATTAGCAGGGTGGTTAAATCTCCGCCCTCAGCTGGAAGATGGAGTCTCACACACTCCTCGTGTTGATCCTCTCGAACAGGAACAAAAAGACGGGGCTTCTGAGGACTGTATCTTTTTATAACGTGATGACATCACTTGTAAAAGCTGTGAGGTAAACACACAGAGCTCGGGCTGCTGCTCCTCCAGGTTTACAGTTTCCTGCCTGTCCATTCAGAAGGGCCCAGTGTAGCCCGTGGTGGCCCTCACTACGCTGTCTGACTCCTGACTGGGGTTGGATTCACAGCCCAGTGAAACCACCCCAGCGGACATGTTGCCCTGTTCTGTTAATTCAGTTAGAGAGAAGAACTTTCACCTCACTTTGTCCTGTAACACAAAGCACTTGAATGAACCTGTTGCACTTATAGAATGTCTGAAAAAAAAAAAGGATTGAAATTTGTGTGAATAATTATGGCAAGTTATTTAATCCCAAAATCTAATTTATCCAAAAGGAAGCAGGAACCAGCTGTAAAAAGCAAAAGGAGAGCAGAATTGCTATTGCATCTAAGGGGATGAAATGTAGTTTGTGTTATTATTTATGTGTTATGTAGGTGTAGATGGATTAACCGATCTATAATCATAAGATCTTTTCATCAGAAGATAAATAATTCATTTGCTGTACAAATAGACAATCTAAGTCTGTTGTGCTAATGCCTGCAGTTCTTTTAATGTGATTTTTCAGTATCTGATCATGAAATGAGCATCTGGTTAGCCACATTTGGACCAAAAACATCAGTTATGCATTCCATGTGGTTGTATTTAATTAAGTTTGCTCATATTTTCCCCCCCATCTTTTTATGTTTCTCAGATGAACAATGTAGCTGGATGATGTCCAGACTGCCCCACTAAAATCCCCACCACCTTCGATGTGGTCAGGCTAGTTGCTCTATAAGCAAATTCTCCTCAGGGACTGTTCACCGCCTGTCAGTCTTTGCATTTGTGTGCGAGCATAAGAAAATATTTTTAAAAATTATGGTGGGAGCTTGAGTCGAGACTGCATGAGTCAACAATGGTAGTCCTGATTAAACGTCAGCATAACAAAGGAAAGTTATTATCTCTGCTGCTTTGGAACCACTGTGGCTGTCTAAACATATCAAGTGAGCCGAAGAAGAAATGAGTGGAGCTTTACTTTAAAACTGTCACAAACTGGTGATCTCTAGCTGCAAAGTCAGGTAAATGGAGATAGTTTCTGCTGGTTACTGGGCCGCTGGATGACGGTCAATAAAGTAATGAAGAGTACTTGTCTCTGCTTCCTCCCTGCGGTTGTTCTGACGGTGTCTGCTGACCTTTGCTGCACTCCCCCTCCACCCCACCCTTCCACCAAAAGTCCCTAACACACAAAAGCTAAATTAGAACTCGCAAATTAGCCATGTGGACCTTGGTAAGATTTTCCAGTTTCCTGGTCCAGGCCAGCTGCCTCTTGCTGAAGCAGCATGTGCTGTGCTCCTACTCTGCAGGAAAAGCCAACATCACTTTCTCTAAGGATCTTTAGCATGACAAATATTCCTCTAAATCTTCCTGTTACTTCACATATTTGTACATCAACTCGTGAATCAAGATGTGAAGCAGCACTGGGTTTATTGAGCTTTTCCTTGTGAGACACCATCAACTAATCCATTTCCAGAGGAAAAACCCCATTTGGCTTCAGTTTATTCAGTTTCAAAATGACGTGCAGGAGTCGCGACGTACCACCAAACCCACCCTGCCAAATTCTATAAAAGATTGTTGCATTTACAGTCTCATTTATAATTACCAAGTGCGCTGTTACCAAGGGAGCAGCAATCCACTTCCATGTTTTAACCAGTAATACATCCACTGTGAGCATTAGCAGAGGTTTATAAATCTAAAAAGTTAAAGTAGTTATGGATACGGAGCCTTTATAGTGATTTTAACAGCTCCCAGAGCTGTGGAACCAGGCCCCAGGCCCCTGAGAACCTCCAACAGGTCCTTCACGCACATCCCAAGGACTGTATTCCCCTTCTTCTTCTGCCTAAAGAATGGCAGTCATTCTCCACATGTTAAACCTATACTACATCATTTATAGCCATTTCTCACTTGTAACATCAAATCTGAGCTGCGTTGCCAAGAGTATTAGATTTTATTCAATACGCCCTCTAAAAGATGAAACTAATTTCTTAAAGAGAACCAATCCACAGGGGAACGATATGACAGCACATTTAAAAGGTGTTAAAATTCCTCTTTCCTGATTACACATCAGTGCTTAGTAATGAAGCTCCTCTTTTAGTGAAGGATGAGAGGGAAGCATTTTCATTTCATGCCCAAAGAATGAGGAGATGTGATGAGAGCAATGTTTGATGTGCAGAAGCTTCCACACCATTTCAAGGCTCTCTTGTAGGTGTTTAATATTAAAGCTTTGCTCCATCCAGCCCAACAATTTGACTGAGATTATGTGCTTCCCAGACCAACCCTTGGGTCCTTTTACTTTCATAAAACATAATCCTGGAACATACTTACTCCATCCATCACTTTGACGTACACTGCATACGCAGGGACAGTTTTCTTTGCTGCACTGACAGGCAAAACTCAAGACTTTCAGGAAATATTAAATCTCGTCATTCCGTGCCAACACTTTTCTCCACCTGTCTCTTCCAGGACAGTACTGTGTGAATCTTAAAAAGCAGCAGTGACCTGAGGGTGAGAAAGTTATGATTTGTGAGCCATCATAACACCACATCACACCCCTCTCTGCAACGTCCAATTACAGCATGTGAGCGCCATTGACAGGAGGCTGTTTCCCTCCAGAAGAGGGAGCGGATTATACGGTTTTCTTTCCTCTGTGGCATAAGGAGGAGTATTTTACCAGAACCTGGGCACCAAGGAGAGGTCCACGTAAAAACAAAGTTACCTCTTTTCCTCTGCATTTCCACTGCCGTCAGACGCAGCGGCACACAACGCTCACATGGTTTTGCCACAAGGGGACTTTTTCCAGCTGCTTCAAACAAATACTCAAGTTGTGACTCGACTTCCCTTTGGTTTTACGACAAAGCACCAGTGTTGGTGTAAAACAGGTCATTGGGACCTCCCCGGGACCTGTTTGGTGAAGCCGTGCAACCTGCCAATAACTACAGCTGCCCAGAAGCACACCCGCCCCACAAAAGCACCCCCCCCCCACAAAAGCACCCCCCACCCCCCCCGTACACACACTTTGACCAATAACTCCACTCTAACCTGTATGTCATAAACAGCTTAAAACCCTATTAAAAGCACAAATACTCTTCAGAAAATAAGTAGACATTTATGAAACAACATTTCCTGTCTGTGACTGTATGGCTGCTTTGACTGTACGGCTGCAGAAGCATATAATGTATTCCTGGTGGCAGTCAAACGTTTCCCTGGCTGCAAGATGTGAACATGCATTCTATAAATGTATCGGTAAAAGACGGTGATTTACAGGGCTGGAAGGGAAGTGATTACGAGTGACTGATGAGAGAGCAAAAGCAACCTCCCCAAAGACTGCACCTGTGTACATTAACATTTACTTAGTGCGCCTGTGAGTTAGCATGAGTGCTGTAAAAACGCCTGAAAGCATCCTTTGTGTGTTTGTGTGCGTGCACGCGGTTGTCCGCACGCTAAATGCAACCATACAGGCATCCGAGCTACTAATTCAAACCACAGTGGAACAAAAATCCATCAATAACACAAGAATCTGTTCAAAAAAATTATGCTCTTTTAGTTCAAAGAGCGTGAAGGAAATGAGAGGGGAAGGGGCAACGAGGCTGGACCCCGGCCAACCGGGGTAATTTTTAGCATTTAGAAAAGCATTTTCATACTAATAACATCTCAGTAAGTCACTTGCAGAAGAGTGATAACACGCTGGAGAAATGTTGGTCTTTGTGAGTGATTTTAATTGTCCCGGTTGTTGCCGGGAAAGTGGCTGCCTGCAGAGTAGCTGTCTCCAAGGCCCTTCACAGCCAAAAGGTCCTTCTGGTAACAGTGTCAAGATGTGCGCTCATTTTTTTTTTCAAATGAAAAGCTATTTCCTGACTCTCTTTGTAATGCACACAAGTCTGGCATGTCACAAAGGGAGAAACAGGCAAGGGAATAAAGAAATTATATGAAATCACACAGGATGAAGGTTATTGTTGTTGCTGTTGATGTGGGAAAATGACCAGCTCTATTGCATTATTCATTCCTCATCCAATGGAACGAATTCACAGAAATGTTTTCAAGGTGGCCTGATTGCACTAAATTCTGATGAATAATCTGGGTAAACAGCTTGGTAGAGTCATTCATCCATCACCGTTCCTCACATCTCCCCTTTCCATCCCTCTTTTCTTCATATTTCCCCTCATCAAACACTTGTTCCATTCTGCCATTCCTCCATTTGTTCATATCCTTCAAGTCTACCTCACTCTCCACCCATGCTTTGCTAAATTTCCCATCACTGGTCTTCATCTGTCTGTGTTTGCGTTCCCATCTTTCCATCCCAGCCCAGGTAGGCGACGGATCCGGCTCTAATTGGGGCTTTTTGAGGACGTCGTTTCTGGATGACACGCTCGGCTCACTCTGCCGATTCATCCTCCCTGTGCCGCAGTCAATTTGTTAATGTCTCTCATCAGCTTATTAGCGGCACATGAGCGCAGCCAGGAAACAGGTGCCGGGAGAGTTTTACTGTCCATCACGCCGCAGCCAGGAGCCGATCAGCAGAAGGGAGTGCTGGCTGTTTGCACCAGGACCTCCACCCCTCACAGTCATACATACTAATAAATCTAAACAGCAGAGCAGAAAAAGGCCTCTAACATGATAGATCATTTGACATTCTGGCTTATATACTGTATATGTCTTGATTAACTCGTCTCTTTGCCTCAGAAGAACTGTTATCAGTCAAAATTTCTCCACCCACATATTAGGAGAAGATTTCTACGTTGTCCAAAAAATAATCCATCCAACAAGCTCATGAAACTTTGTGAAGGTCTTATTAAATTAAAAATCAGGATGGAAGGAGAAGAGGAAGAGCTAATTGCCTGCATCAAAGTGATTACATCTACTTTGGCTTCGACGTTTGTAAATGATCATCTTTGTGGTCCTGCGTTGTCAGTAGTGGTTACTATGGTATCTGGAATCGAGAAGGACTACTGCCTTTCACTTGGTGGCTGAACTTTGGATGGATCCAATGAATTGCTGGAGTGTGGTTGCCAAGCAACAGATAAAGATTCAAGGGATGGATATGCCAGGAAGTGTTTGCCAGGTATCAATTCGCTCCATTCTCCAAAAATTAATTTTTTTTCATTCAGTTCAATTCAACTTTATTAATATTTCTTTTGCTGCAATCAAGATTGTGTCTAGGCACTTTACAGAGAGAATTGTGGAGCAGGAGCCAGGGGACATTTTTAATACATGTAAATAGTTGGATTTAGTGAAGATGTAGAACTAAAACTGAGCAGCCAGAGATCGGTGGGGTCAGTGGTACGTCTTCATCAGAAATCATCAATATGGCCTCCTGTCTTTAAATGTGTTTTTCATTGATTTTATGATGTGTAATGGACCACCTAACATTAAAAGCTGCCAGTTTACCTCATAGGGTGAAAATGTGAAAATGTACCCCATGACATAAATGAGAAAAGTGAAACATTATTGCTTCCAAGTGACAGAATACAAAATTATTATCCACAGTAGGTCCGGTCAAACAATTCAACTGGACTGAGGTGCAAAGTCAGTCAGGAAAGAGGCAAAACTGCTATGATGTAATGTGTGGAGGGCAATAAGGCATTAAGACTACCTCGAAAAAGCACTCCAGCCCTCACACTAGCGGGGCAACTGGATCCAGAGAATCCCCACTCGGCACACAAAAAGGTCGTGCCTGCCACAGTTGAGCCATGAGCCGTTTCAGAACAGTCAGGATGACTTGTAAGAAAGCGAAGAGGCAGCGACCGTAAAGCAGAGCGAACACGCTGCACGAAGTTTCATATGACCCTCTCTGCCTGTATTGTGGCTGCTGAGGATGTGGAGCCTGGAGCCTGCAGGATACCTCTCACCTCTCCTGCTGGCTTTTTACACACACACACACACACACACACACACACACACACACACACACACACACACACACACACACACACACACACACACACACACACACACACACACACACACGTACATCCTCCAATGCTAAACACACACATACGTGCACAGTTATGGCCTAACAACTCAGAGCTTTAAAACACTTTCTCTCACTCTTTTTCACTTCCTTTACTATTTTTATTCCATGTTTTCATCCCTAATTTCATGCAACACTTCCTTCACCTCTGCTGAGTGTCCTCACATTATTTCATTAGTTCAGAAGAATAAGGTAATAAAGAGATGTGACATGAACCCGTCAGTGTGGATGTAGAGCAGGTAAACATCCTGCAGAACACAGTGAAATCAGCTGATGATTAGGATGTCGGAACCTTAATGATCATACACAGATCCCTTTCTTTGCTCGTGTTCTTCACTGCTTCTTCACTCTGCACGCCATCAGGCCTGACAACATGTAACCAAAGATGTCATGTTAATGGCAGGGAGCGCTACAGAAGCGCTTGGCCAGCGCAGACAAGCAAAAAGGAGGAAGCTATTTGCTGACAAAAGGGATTTGGTGCTGGGCTCGAGCAGCATTAACTGGTGGATTTTATTAGTTGAAAGAGCACGATATCATGGCGGTTTTCGTTTTTATGCTCCTCTGGCAAAGTGGATGACGCTGAAGGCAGCAAAGGCGTTTGGTCACGCAAAGGTGCCAAGCGCTGTTAAACAGATGGCAAGAGACCGGAGAAGAGAAAGGCAATGGACAGCAGATGGAGAAGAGATCATGCAGAGGGCCTGAAGAATGCATGACACACTGCAAGTCCCCTTTTCCTACTAACATAAATGTTCAATCAAAATCCATTTTCTTTCTTTTTTCATGTTCTGTGTGAGATGAAAACATCCAGAATTTATGGTACATGTAGTTTCTAAAAAAAGTTGCGATTGGAGCCGGTTTGTTACTCAATTAAATTGCAATTTGCAGTTTGAGATGTAAAATAATGTAACATATAGGATATTAAATGCCATATTCTTATCTAAACATGTTAGTTTTGCACACATTATAACATTGGATGACTGCATGAAGTTGGAGTCGCGTTGACGTCAGAATAGTTCAAGGTTAAACCAGTAGGGGGCGATCTCTGACAATAAAGCAGATGGGCAGAGCTGCATCCTGGTGGGAGAGGGAGAGAGCGGCCATGCTAAAGGTCAACATCATCAGCTGAGTCACGTAGATTTCAGACTGGGGATCAGATCACAAACGTGAGTCCGATTTGGATTTTAGAGAGATGTTTGAATTCACTTGTGTCCCACAACAATATGTTAGATTCAGTAGCACTGAAAGCAACAGCACACTTCAGAACTGCAAAAAGTTCACAAATGCAGTTCAGATTTAATCATTAATGTAATTTTATATTGAACTAATCTTTTGTTCTCAGAGCAGAAAGTTTCACAGTCATAAAATGAGTGGAAGTTGATAAAACAAATATAAAAAAACAGTTTAATTCTCTCTGACCATACAATAAATATATGAGCAAAATGAATGAGGAGAGATAAGAGTATATTATGTAGTATATAATGTTTTAATTTTTTTTAAGACTTCAGTTTTGCTCTCAGAAACAATCCAGGAAAAAAAAGTGTGGCACAACACCGTTTCCTAGAAATGCAGGGTTTCAGGTAAAAAGTGTGTGATGTGGAGGAAAATATGACTTTGGGGGTCTTTGAGCACAAAAAAAAAAAAAAAAAAACACATTCTGAGAGCAGCAGCAGCAGCAGCAGCTGAGGCAGGATGACTGAAAATGTAGCTGAGGATGTGGGGTCTTCGAAACCACAGCAGGTGAGAGTGACAGGGTTTACCTCCCCTGCATATATGGATCTGACATCCTGTCTGCCGTCAGAGACGCAGCGACACACAGACACGCAAACAAACCCATGATGCTCTCAGACGGGCTGGCTGCTCCACAGGAGGGTTCCTCAGGTGCAGCAGAGGTAAGAACACCTAAAATGACACCAGATGACAGGAGAGATAAAGGTCAAAATAGATCTGTTGAAGCAATAGGAGCTGGGACACCAGATATAGTCAGGACTTTTATTAAACCGCTACTTTTAATGATTAAAAAAAACATTTTTCCAGAATAATCAAGGCCTTAATTAACAACAGGGAAATCATCTACAACAGCAAAGTTCTTTTGAATTGTTCAGTGAATATTTCTGATCTAGTCCAACACTAATCAGAAACACTGTGGGGCTTTGCAGTATCAGAGGAGGCCCTTTAATAGTGATAATAATAATAATAATAATAATAATAATAGTGTGGAACATTTCTATTGTGTTGTTCGGGGTTGTTGGAAGAGGAGTGGCGGCCATTACAGGCCTGGCAGCTGCTCCAAACTACAACACTGATACTCTGTGGGAGTCAGATTATCATAGAGAATGATGGCGGGTGCAGGGGACTCAGGCAGGGCCAAAGGCCAAAGCACTAACTCTGCCTCTGACATATAGCCCATCTATAAAGAATACGGTAATCCTATATGGTGCAGATCGGTGTGGGCCTAACAGTAAAATAAAAACCAGAGACCACATACGGAATGTCCCGGACAGAACAATTGAATAAGAGATACAATTCCAAAGCCTTTTTTGGGTTGTTTTAAACTGTCTGAGCATAATATTACAGCAGAGAGCAGCATTTCAAATCTGGACATAAGTGTGGATTGCAGTCATTTGCACTATTTGTATAGTTCTAGGTCATGTCATTGATGTAAAATCGTGACAAAAATAAAATATATTGGGGGGAAAATCGCATTAATATGTTGATGACTTTAAAGAATCGTAAATATTTGAATTCATATGAAATCAAAGGATTTGTGATTAACAGCAGCCAATAAATCTGATCTTGAATGAAAACAATGGGCCATATTCCCCAGAAGGTTCGCGTTTTTGGCAGAATTAGCACATATTTTGTTAGACTTTAATAAATTTCGACTGCATAAATTCCTTGTAAAGGGAAAAGTAATCACCGACGCTTTTGGCTGCCGACTCAGCCGACATATATTCAAAACCGAAGTGTTTGTATTTTTTTATTCCCAGGGAGAAAGAATAAATACAGTTTACGTTGTTATAAATTTTAAGAGTGAAATGGATATGTTGAGAAAGTGCCACCATCTATAAGTTAAAAATTCGGGGGTGTTGGATATCTTATAATCTGTCGGCAATTGTTGAGTGTTTTGACAGTAAAGATGGGGGCCCTGGTGAAGTGAAACCGAACAGAAAAACCACAAGCATGTTGTGTGCAGAGAATGCTCTGCAGCTCTCAGAAAACGACAATTAGAGTTTGGATGGAGGACAGATCATTTACATTAAATCATATACATTTTGTTCTCTGATTGTTATCTCTCACCGCGCTGATTATTTGCTGCGGTTTGAAGGCGACCATGACGAGGTCAGAAGATCCAATTATTGGTCGCAGTAATAAAATATATTTGATTTGTTATTCTTTTAGTCTTTGGGGCAAAATTATAGGGTTTTATTAGACCGATTTTTATTTGACAAGCGTTCCCCGCAGTGATACTGTTATTTTCATTAATTTAATATTTACAACGACATTGACAAAAAATGTCGAGTTTGCCCCGGGACGCCGTTTTATGTCACAAAAGCGCCGCTAGGCGGCGCTAGAGCAGCGTCAGGACGAGCAGCGGCTGCAGTCTCTTGTCAGTCCTGACTGAACTTTATGAATTACATTTACTCGTTAAAAACCAGAAGGTTCACCCTGTCGATTTACTGTGCAATAAAATTGAAGATAATTATTCTAGAGAGGAAAAAAATACAATAATTGGATATTTTATTCAGTCACATCTGTACATTCTGATCAGTCACTACTTGGTATAGAGACTTTAATCCCTGACGTGAATGCAAAATCCAGCTAGGTTTAATAAATTTTAATAGCGTTTCCTTGGATTTAACATGAAAAAATAAGAAGCTTCTGTCTCTCTCTCTCTGTCTCTCTGTCTCTCTCTCTCTCTCTCTCTCTCTCTCTCTCTCTCCGTGTGTGTGTGTGTGTGTGTGTGTGTGTGTGTGTGAGTGAGTGTGTGTGTGTGAGTGAGTGTGTGTGTGTGTGTGTTTGTGTGTCGCTCACTGTCCACTTTAATAAGGTCGACAGAGGAAAATTTTCGGGAATTTTTGAAACTGGTGACAAATATTGACGGTGTCAATTAGTCAGTATTTACAGCCCACCATTTATCAAACGTAACCTGTCAGTTTGGAGCAACAGTTGATGGATCAGACTGCAGGTTAATGATCACATGACCGGCCCATGTGTTTGTTGATCCTAATTTAATCCTTAATTTAATCCCACTTTTGTTCGATCCATTTTTTAGAATAAAAAGAAGGGGAATTCTAAGCAGAAGGCATTTATTAATTTATTCGTATATTTATATTAATCCACCTTGCTGCTATTCTCGGTCTCTTTTTTTTTTTTTTTTTTTTTTTTTTTTTTTTTTT
>BJFM01000757.1:73273-115724 GCA_016586285.1 Arothron firmamentum | reverse complement strand
GTAGGTGAGTTTATCGCCATATAAGGCTGAGAGGGGCGTGTGGCGTTTGGAGAATGATGCCTTCATATGTACCTCGGAATTTTCCCCCAGTTTAGTTTAATAAAACCCAAACGATAACGTTAAAGCATCGATACATTTGAGTTAGAATGTGGGTGTCTAAAACTATTTTAGTACATGCTTTTACTTGTATTTGGCTGATATATATTGTTTCAATCACATTATTCATATTTTATCACAAGTTATCGCGTATGTGGTAATGAACACCAGGCTGCTTGAGTTATTTTAAGCACAAAAACTCTAACATTCGCACATTGTCTACTTATGCGCGTTATATAACTTCGAGTATTAATATTTTTCTCCCAAAATATCCTTTGCATTACGTTCACCACTTTGATGTTACATTTTTCCGATAACTACAAATGCACCACAACGAATACGGAAGCTGCGTTGGTGTTTACTGATGACGTCTACATCGGAGCAGTTGAGCGATATGGCTAACTCGAGCTAACACGTTGATAATGTCATAGCAAACGCCAAATTGAAGAAACTGTTACGGTTTGCACAAGCGGGAGCCAAGTAAGTAGGCGTACCATTGACTAAGATTAAAATCCCTAGACGTTTTAGCCAAGCAAAACAAAGTTGGAGCTACTTCATTATAAGAGCTAGCTTAGCTTCCCTCCTGTCCTGCTGTATTGTGTATGTAGTAGAGCATCGTTTGACTTTCAAGCTTGCTACATCCAAACAACTAATATTTCTTACTGCGTAGGGTAAAAGTGCATTCATTCGAATATCACAGATGTATATTCAATTATTAAATCAGTTGTAAAGTGAGTCGTAAATTATTGGTGGCGTGTCTTATTTAGACGCATGTGGAAAACTTGGGCTACAGCAAATCTACTATAACAAGTATATAATTAGCTTTTCTCACACATTTTAGAGGCTACACATCTGAAACGTGTTTAACATGTTACTGCAAGTACACGTAAGAAAACAAGCTGCTGAGCAACATTCTAAATGCAGATATCTTCAGTACAGTTAAGAGGACTAAGAACTGCAGCTGTACTGATAGTAAATGGGTAAATGCAAGTGCAGCTAATTACCGTAAATACTTTATATTGAATGTCTATTAATTTAGTGACATAAATGGTAAAATGGAAGAGAACTTTGGTTAATGTAATTACCAACACCTGGGACAGCTCAGCCTTCTACTATACTTAAAGATGGTGTAAATGTTGTGTAACATAAGAAATAGAGTACCTGACGTACATCTAAAAATACATGGAACCAATTTAAACACCCACCCACATAAAACAAAGACAGACAATACATTTCTAAATGTTTTCTAAGATATACATCAACATTGATTTTGGCTTATTACATTTTATCAGAAAAAAGTTGTACAGAATTGGTTTCAGTTAAGATCCTGAGGGAACATCACTGGACAGTTCCTATGATAAGACATGTTTATGAACAATAACTGGAAAAACACCGAACCTCTCAGCTTAGAGAGAGGCACCTTTTTTTATCTGATTGAATTGAGATGAAATCCGTACGTAATGTGAAAAAAGTAAGTCAGTGACAGTATTTGCTCACTCTTTTTCTTTTTTTCCCCAGAACAGAACAGCCAAGATGTTGGAGTCTTATGTCACACCGCTCCTGATGAGCTATGTCAACAAGTATATTAAAAATCTAAAGCCATCTGATCTGCAACTGTCACTCTGGGGGGGAGATGTGGTTCTCAGTAAGTTGGATCTGAAGCTGGATGTGCTGGAACAGGTAAAATATTTTAAATGTGCCCTTTGCTGTTTTGACACTTATTGTAGCATTGTTCTGAATATCAACATGTTTGGGTGTGGTTTTACATGTGAGACTGCAGGGAAAAATTAGGCTACTAAAACAGAGGAAACTTGTTCCAGAATGGACAAAGCAAAGGAAAGAAGCTTGGCTACTTCAATGAAAGCATCTGTCATGCTTTCATGACAAAGGCCAACCTTGACAATCTAAAGAAGAAAACCAAAGGAAACACACAGAGACAGGCAATTTAAACTTCATTCAGGAACTAAGCTAAAAGTGAATATTGATTTCAGTCCATGCTTCCTCTGTCAGCCTTAATTCCATTCCTCCCTTGTTTGTTGATTGTCATTGTATTACACCAAGATGTTTTCTTATATATGTAAACACACGCGTTCCATGATGTTGGTACTAGGTGTAATCAGAGACATTATGTGAGTAATTATTTCTTTCATATGTCCAGTCATTTTTAAATTTCAGATATTTATTTTAATTTGTCTGAGAGGTTCATTTGGAGTCAGGTACGAACGGATGAGTTTGTGTTCTTTTGAGGTGAAAGCGAAAGGTCATCGCACCATTTCCATCCTCATGAATACAGTCTCATAATGAATGTTAAGAGGAAAGGTCTTCAAATGAGAAAAATAATTATTAAATTGTAATGCAAAATTTAATTGGTGTAAAAGGACCTTTGACAATAATAATACCTTCCAAATGAAGAAGGCATTTAGTTGACATTTGCATGACTTGCGTATAAAATCGTAAATTAATGTAACATGTTCAGCCAGGTCTAACACTGTATCTTAATGATGATTCTGGCATGGAGTTGCTCACATGTGTTTCCTTGCGCTGTTATTTTGACGCAGTGTTCTTTTACACTTATTATATCTGGACCCTATTATTCTGCCATGAGTTAAAAAAATTTTCTCTGGAGTGGCTTCTTCTGCCTGCTTTTGAAAAACCAAATCTAAACACTAGCCCAACGGAGACTGTGATGAAAGTTCTTATTAAATGCAGCTTGGGAGAATCTGACAATGGGAATTGTGTCAGGACTTTGATTGGTAGCTCTCTGTCAAAAACATTGCAGTTATCTTTTATTTCTATTTGTTTTATTGCATTTTATTTGGGCAGTACCTCATGTAAAATGTGCATCATCTTATATAGAGACCATTATGTTGTCGTTCTTTAAAGCACGCATTCTGCACAAGCATAACTTTTTTTTTTTAAATGAAATATGTTAAGGTATTATTTTTTTTGGCTTTGGATTTTGGCTTGAAGAGACATGTGAACCTTGTGTGTAGGCAGTTTGGTTTCATGGGACTAGTTCTCACATAGAGTGGTTCAAGATGCACAACAGTTATTCATTTGCCTCTGAGAAAATCTGACTGATTTTGTTAAGAGCATGACCAAAATTCAATTCATAGCAGTTGTTTTTTCTTTGCTTATGCAGGAGCCACAGCAGCCACTCCACTGCGCGTTTGCAACATATATACGTGATTACAACCCCAGTTTGAAACCCCTTTGAAATTATGGAGAATATCAACAAGTGCTGAACAAAGGAATGATATTAAGGGTTCAACCTGACAATTTCAGTTTTAATAACAATTTGCTACTTCTCAGCGTTATCCCTGCAGTACAGCCATGTTTATGCTATGTATTTCACATATACAAACACAAAACACATGGGGAATAAAACATATAACATGTATGTGACTGACAGCCGCACTGCCTTCATCAGTTTTTACAACAGCTGTTTCACTCTTGGCAGATATATGGCTGAAGTTTCTCAACACTGTGAAATCCCGTTTATGATATCACCTACAGTTCAATAGTGTACATATCTGAAAAGCAGAGCTTTATTCTCACATTATTGCGAGGTGTTGGCAGAATGTGTTCTGGCATTGTTCTGCTGGAATATGGAGGCTCGGCCTTTTTTCCAGCTTTGAAGCTGCTGTCACACGTTGCCTAGGCCAAAGAGGGCACTAACACACACAGATTGTTATAGACGGGCTTTTAAACTTTGTGCTGGGAGCAATTTGGATTAAGAAACCAGGAGCAGCTAAATTTCTATAGGCAATTCCAAATGTGCAGCTGTTAAACTACGAAGCCCTTTGCTACATCTTCTTTGAGTCCTTTCTGTCCCATCCTGACTCTTATTTGCAGTGTGGACATTGAATTTATAGATGACAAAATGGGTTGAGACCAAGACTAAACCTCTTCTAATCCTCATGCATTAAAATAAGCAAACAACTTGAAACCTACATTTTTTTCTTATAATGTAAACTGCTCAAATTATTTTTTTTTCAGCAGCAATTAAGAATGATCAGAATAATTACTAGCAAAGGGTCCTTACAAATTACATAAATGTACAAATATGAATATGATAAAAGCAGGTTTTCTGGTTTTCATTTGGAGTGACTTTCAATTTTTCTAAAAAAAACAAAAGCTTTTCTAACGGCGTGGTTCTCTGTTGCTTATATCTGTATGTCTTTACATATTCTCAGGAGTTAAAACTGCCCTTTACATTCATGAGTGGCCATATTCACGAGCTGCGGATCCACGTGCCCTGGACCAAGCTCGGCTCAGAACCGGTCGTCATCACTATCAACACCATGGAATGTATCCTCAAGTTGAGAGATGGCGCCCAGGTTAGTCAGACTCTGATTTTTCTGACATGAAACATGACATTCTGTTTCCATTTCTAGCTAAGTTCCCTTCATACCAAAAACTGTCTCATATTTTTTATTATGGCTTCAAAATGGAATGGCATCTGACAAGTTTTTGACCGTAATGTAATGAATCTAATCGGAACTCATATATATTTCTTGCCTTATATTGTTTGAAGTTCTGTATAGAATTTTATGTTCTACTGCCACCCATGCAGTCGGCAACATTACAGTATCAGTGTCTGGCACTGGGTTTTTAATGGAAGGTGGAGGTTTTAAGGCCAGATGCCCCAGAAGAAACACATTTTAAGGAAAGTCAATTACAGCTAATCACACCGACCGAGGCTAAAAGATCTGTAACATATGAGCCTTAGCTGCCCTGAACTAATGGGAAATATTGTACTCTGCAGGTGGCTACTGCCTGTGGAATCAGGTTGCTAGTCTGATGAAATTTTAAACTTGCTGTTTATGGCTAATACACAGCTTAAGGTCATAAGCAGGTACCTGTATTTGTGGTAATGTGTGCTGTCTAGCACCTATTTGTTACACATACTTTCTTAAAAAAAAACAAAAAACCCTTTCCAGTCAAGAAAATTTTTTTGAAGAATTGCTGATGACATTTGAATAAATTATTCAGTGCTTTGTATGCCCATGAGACACAATTTGGAAGAAAGCCAGACTCAACATTAGAAATTCTTCCAGCACGTAGAATCTAAATAAGCACTGAGGCTACTGTGTTCCTAACTCAGATTAGCTTGTATTCCCAATATCAAATTCCATTGTTGGGACATTAAAAGACAGCCACACTTGTGAGTATAGAATTACACTTTAGTCAGGCCACAGAAACACATTTCTCTAAAAGAATCCGTAGGGTATTTGTGCATCTATACATGTTTAACGTGAGCCACAGCAGTTCTTCCTAAATTCATCAAGCGATTTGGGTCATGGCCCACAGGATACATGAAAAAAGTGAGAAAATTGATCTGGTGCGGAAATCCTGCCAAGTAAGTGTGCCTTTTGTCCATCAGAGACAGGAACTTTCTGGTGTGGAAATGATAAATGGTATCATTAATAAGGTTTGTTTTCATAATTGCTGTTAAAGCCTGAGAGCTGGGCTAAAAAAAACATCCGTTCATCTTTGAAGTTCATTTAGGCTTGTGTAATTTGAGTTCCACCTCAGAAGAACTGGCTAATATTAGGTGTATTCAGGCCGCTCAATGGGACCCATCTGCAAAGACTAGTTCACAATTACAGTTCCCAGTAAATGTGGAAATCTAGGCACTAAGCTGCAATTGGACATCACAGCTCTGGCTGACGGTGTAATTGCGTAAAATAAGTTGTACAGAAGCAAAATAATTAAAGGTGCATGATGCTAGAAAAAGTGTTGTCAAGTTTCAAAAAGGAAGAGGTGGTTTTTGACCAGAACACACAGCTTTTCCTGTTTCAATTCCAATGTGAATGATGCTCTGAAAAACAGATGAACACAAATTCATAAAGCTCATAGATAAGGCTCAACTTTGACATATGAGTGGAATTATTAGTGTGGACATCTCCATGAAAATTGGACAAAGCCCCACTGTGTGCTTAAAAGCTTAATGTATATTTCAGGACATTGGTCATGGAGACGATTTCTCTTATGCTCAGTCATTTGTGACCTCTTTCTTCCTGTGCAAATGTGTCTTTGCTGTGGCCACCCTGAGTCACTTGATATGGGTCAGCTTTTTGGTCTCTGCCTTTTCTACTGTAGATAAAAAAGGAATATGAAATCATCAAGGGATCTTCTCGAGACCTTTGGAAACAGGAATTATTAATAGAAGTCTATGAAATCTCTGTCAAGAACCTTTTTTTTTTTTTTTGTTCCATGGTGTTCTCTAGGGATTTTGTGTCTATTCACATCCAGGGCAGTCTTCTATATTTAGCCAGTTTAATGTTCTCATTAAGCTAATGTTGGCATTTTGGACTTTTCATCTCAGAGGTGGTTTGGTGGGTCTAATTTAATGCATCGCTGCCTGTCTGAGATGGATAAGAATTTTGGAAAAATAATGTGTTATGTGGCAGTCTTTAGGGGACTGTTTTAGTGTTTGTAAGCAGCTGGTTAGTGAACCAGGGTCTCTACAAAGCCAAATGACTAGCATTGATGTCATTTTTCAAATCTATGGACACTTTATTTCTTTCTGACATCTTGATAAACTGCTCCAGATGTTGAAGATGAGGTGTGATCGGCATTGACTGAAAGGCCCTGCCTGGACAGCTGTTACAGTGGATCGTAATACTCCCAGGCACTGTTTTTTATGGGACAAAGATAAGGCTTTGGTTTACAGAGGAGAGACTCTTTGGTTTTGGCTCAGCTTGCTGCTTGATCTGGGAGTTTTACTGCTGCTGAGAGCATTTGCCACTGATGTGGAGCTACGGATTGATGCATTGCCTCAAGATGATTTGGGGAGGTGCCTCTATGACTTGTTGGTTTGGCAAACGCTTTAACCAGGCTCTTTTCATTTGTTAAATTCCTTCTTAGCTATTTTTAGGGATTTACACCTCCAAACCTCTGCCATTAAAGGGAGAACCCCATTTTGAAGATTTCCTGTTAATGGCTAAGTTGTTGTTAGACTGACAAATCCAACATTTATTTAACTACAAAGGCTTTGACTACACCAAACTCTATGGCTTTCAATGTCAAACAATCACGTAGGTCTTTTTTTTTTTTTTTCGTTTTTTAAACAGACAATCCAAAATAGATAATTTTTGAATAAATGTGTAATTTTGCCACCCATGGGTATAATCCACAAACCACTGGGGAATATGGGAGAACAGACTGTTAACAGCTTTACTTGTGGCTGTTTGTAGCAGCCTATTCTAGTAACAGTTCAAAATACATAATTCTCATCGAGTGTGAACATGTTGGTAACAATGAAAGTACAACTTTCACCAAAGATGTTGTGTCATGTTGTGGTGTGGTGACTATTGCACTGTATGAAAGAATGATACAAACACTACGAGAGTGTTTTGCAAATGATCTCTAGCAGAACACTGGACCAGAAGTTGAACAAGTAAAAGAAAACAGCCTGTGGACGTTTGCAATCAGATAGCACAAACTGGATAATCTCTGTTCCAATGCCATCCGGAAATCTTGCCTTTGATTCTCCAGCTCGCAGGGAGCAAATGGCTTACAGAGATTGCGCCATAAATCCATCTGATCATCAGCACAGCGGGGCCCTGGCTTCAGGACTGGAGTGAAAGAGGGTGAAGACACGGAGCTTTGTAGAATCTGTATTCTCTGAATCCAACCCCCTGTAGCAGTAACAAAATACATCTCCGACTGTAAATAATAAAAAGATGGAGCAATGCTGGACCGCTGTGAATTCCCCAGGCAGGTTGGAAGCCTGAACGCATGCCCTGATGTGAGAAAGGATAATTATGGGAATACAAACGTAGACCATATATTTGGGTACATTCCAGTAAAATTCATAGTTTGTATTTTACCATTTTCTTAAGCAGAAACAAAACAATTGTAACATATGATGAAGCCTTGGACATTATCTTTGCAGTCTAAACAGAAAATAAAGTTGTGTTGACACTTGTTGCCGTGCTACAGTATGTTGGCATGAGGACGATCTGTCTTTACAAACTAATTTAAAGCATCTGCAAAATGAACAAGTGTGTCACAGCAGCGGAAGTCTTTGCACGCAGTTTCCACTTTGTGAGTCAGCTAATGCTTGCAACCTACGTTGTCGTAGTCCGACGTTTATTTGTTTTTTTGCCTCCCTCAGACAGCCCTTAGACACAGGAAAGCAGCAAGGTCAGAAATTAAACCCAGCAGCTTCCTGCATCCAGTGACTCAACTGGTGATCAATAGGACAGGGTCAGGATGCTGCTGCTCCATGTCTTAATCCCTCACTCTGAGGCCATCCGGACCGCAGCAATCACTCCATGGAGCTTATTACTTTCTAGGTGCTCCTGGTGATATTGCAGTCTGGGGAATGATTACCCAGCAATTAAGACTAATGTTGGCTTTATTGGGGCAGAAATTCTTGGGAGATGTTGTGTTGCAATTAGGCACACCATTTGCTCCAGGAGTCCTAAATCTAAACATCTGTGACAAGAAGTGATTACATTAAATTCACCCAAGAGGACATGATGCAGCAGGCTTCTAAATTTAGATTGGTTGTGCATGTTTAAAAGGGTTAAAGATGATGTTTTTAAATTGACAATTGCAGTTTTTGTACATTTGTGAACATAACACAGGTTACATAGTGATCATTTAATGAATTCTGTGAGAGATTTGTATTCAGTTTGAAGTCATACATTGTGTTTTCATAATTATTAAAGCAAAAAAAATTGGTTCTGTTTAAAAAGGAACTTTAATTCTACTCGTGTGTTGTATGGGTTGGATTCCATTTGTCCAAAAAAATTGCCAGAATTAGTTGTTTCTTTTCTACATGTTTCATGTGGAATATGTGGAAAGAAAACATGCGTTGCCTAAGGCCTAGAATATCTTATTTGACAAAGATATTATTTTGTTATTTTACCTTTATAAATCGGAAGTGTAGACATGTAGGTTTACTTATGAGGGTTTTACTATAATTCAAACTGTAAATTTTGCAGTTGCACTTTGCAAATTTAAGTGAGGGGATTAATTTGTCGAATTTGCACTGATCGATAACAACTAAACTGCTAAACTAAAAAGATTTCTTATGGATTACATTCAACACGACATTAGTTGCTTTGGAACCGGGACTAGAAAAACTATGCAAACATAAGGTTTGTTGTATTCTTCTTGCGTGCGCAAACCCTCTTCAATATGGCTTTGGTATTTCTCAGCACTGGGAGGCCCTTTCCTATTTTTTTTCTCCTGCATTTTGATTTATTTTATCTTTCTGGGTTGAGAAGATTGACAAACTCCCAGCACAAATATGCCTCTGCTGCGTGCAGCGGTACAGTTGTAGCCCACATGTGTTAAATTATCAGAGAAGACTCGGCCACTGTGTAAACAGTTGTTGGCTGATGATGAAATTATTTGATGGCTGATGTGTATTATGTTGTACAGAAAATACAGTGACGATGGTTTTTATTAAGATGGTTCTGGGATTGTCAGATCCCTTTAAGTATTTTCATGCTATTAAGGTAGAACTTGGATGGTGAAATAAATGCAAACTGAGCTTATTAATAGTTAGTTGAAAAGTTAGCTTGGGTAAAAGCCCTTGGTCTGGAATTCCCCCATGTGTGTCATTGACTCCAGTATGTGCGTCTCCTTGCACATGCCTGTGTGTGTATGTAAAGGGTCTGTGTGGAGTGTTTTATTGTAGCTAACACATTGCAGTTATTAGCATTAGGGGGTAACTGTGCCAGCATAAGCAGCATGCCTCACATGCTCAGCCTAGGCTTGTGGTTAGCTGATGGAGACATCTGAAGGACCAGAACCTCTCAGATCTAAATCAGGAACAATTTCTCCCTCTTTCCCATTCTCTTCTCTTTCTCTGTCTCTTTCTCTTGATTTCTTTATTGGCTGACTTTGGTTTTTCCTCTTTTTTGTGTTGGATCACATTTTGCTCTTTACTCTCTTACAATTTTTCCATCCATTCTATTTTTCTCACCTCTCTGCTAGTCCCAGATATGTTTGTCTGGTTCACTAAAATTATAATCACAGCTCAAAATCTTATTGACCCAAGTGTGAGTGACTGTATGTACAGCTGCTGGGTGGCAATGTGCCCCTTTTCAGGTTATTACTGGTACAGCTTTTCCGTTTCTGACCCCTTAGATCACCAGATGTTGACTGTTAGCAGCTGGTAGCATGTGTTGAGAAGGTGAATCTCATTTGTTGGAGCTGTTCTCTATCTACTAAGTTTATGCACAGGCCAGTTAGGGTCCAGCTTAGGTGGGGAGTAGATTTAATTCCAAATGCATCATATGTTTTGGGAAAGTCAACATAGAAAATGTCAGTCACATTAAAACAGATTCATATCTCATAATACCTGGTTCCAACTTCATCATAATCAACGTAAACCCTTTTTAAAAGCCTTTGAATTTAAATTACTCCAATTCTTTTAATTGAACAACTTGGAAAATTGAAAAAAAAAATCGAATGTATAATAATATTAATAATAATAATTGAAACATCAAACACTTTAATGAGAATAAAACGGCACTGAGTCCACTGTATTATAAAATCCCACTGTTGACCTCTGCTTTTTCGTAACAAAGGTGCGTATTTCATGCATGAATACATGGCTTTGGCTTTTACTAGATTAATAGAGAGTTATGCACACTAACTGGAGCACAGCAGCTACTGTGCCATAATAACAGGAATAATTTCTGCTGATTACTGGCCGCAGTATGTTAAAGTGGCTATGAAACTGTCTCGCACAAATGAGACAGAAAAATAAAATGCTTTGAGAATCTATATTAAAAACTCGCAATTTTAAGTGCACCAGCTGACGAAGAAGTAGTTGAAAAATATAGATGTATAAATCAGAAGTTTGAGTCCTCCCTGTGGGTTTGGGCTGTAACTTGGAATCCTGTTTACATTTCTCTTTATTCTGGCATGTTGGTGCCAGATCTTCAACATCGTCAGTTCGACTTGGGTACAGCGGTGGCGCTTTTGGCAGACTTGCAACATGATGTCACCAATCTGGGTGTTGTGACTCCTGATTTATATGCGTGCTTTCTGCTTTTGGCTAAAACACTTGCTGTATGACTTGCCTTTAATGACTATGTTATATTTTTCTGGCTTCCAAAAAAGGAAAGATGAATCCAATCATTTTAATTGTAACAATTTGCAGACTTTAAATGTGCTTCGTAACACTTCTGGTAATACCAAACTTGTAAATGATTTCCCCCCCCTACCGCCGCTTTGGAAACGTATCCACAGAAATCTCAAACATCTGTCTGCTCTTTGTTGTGGTTACTTTAATTATAACTATAAGGGTTTTAAAAACACAAATTATATGTAGTTCATCTAGCCATACTGTAATGTTTTTTCAACAAAACCACAAAAGATGCATATTTCAGAAACGTGTCATATTTGTTTATCAGACGATAAATATGGGTTAAGTGCTTGTGGCGTGTGGTTTCACTCACTAAAATTCACTTGATTTTTTTTTTTTTCCTGAGATACATTTATAAGTTGAGAGAAACTGGAAAGTATGTTGTGTAAACTGTACATATATAACCAGAACAGGAGGCTCCACCTGTTGCGTTCGTATACAGTTAAACTACTGTCATATTTCATTAATACTGTGCTTGCATGTGGAGATTTTCTTTCCCAGTAGTTTGTTTTCATTGGGAAAGAGAGTGATATAGACCACATTTTGTAATGAGCTGTTTTCATTGAGATAATTATTCAGACTGCCACATGGCGTGATATTTATCAGGGCTCGTTTGGGCGATAATCCCCTCAAATTGCCACAGATTCCAGCTGTAAAGCTCTGCAAAGTGTGGGTCCTTACATTGGTGTATATGCTGGTGTACAGTATATTGCTGTATAAGAGTATTTCTGGATTAGGTTATGGGCATGGTTTGAGTACATGGTTTACAGTCATTTAGTAAAGATCCAGCTCTTACTTGACCATTCTGGGGATGTATCCACTGTCTCACTAACCAGGTCGCTCAACATGATTGTCACACTTAGTGTGACAGTGTTCAGACTTTTGGACACTAAGTGTTTTGCTGTAACATACAGTATTTGAAATAAAACCACAAAATTACTATAACACACAAAAAACACAGACACAGACACGATTGTTTGCTGTACAGTTTTAAAATGTGGTCTCATATCATCATATTCAATGTCCAGCTGTCAGATTTACGAATGTTTTTTTTTTTTTTAATATGTATTTGGGTTTTAAGAAAGTTCTGTAGCTGAAATTATTTTCCGAGTGTTTTTTTAGGAGGAGGGCTGATTGCTGGATTCTCCCCAGGGATGGCGTTCTGTAGGCTCAGACATGGAGGACAGGGCCTCCACTTGTGAGACCCAGAGTTTATGTCTGTGTTTGTATGGGTATATGAGCGATTTGGAGGGGGGGCGGGGATCTGCGTGAGATAAGGAGCTATTGAGTTTCCTTCATTTATTTTCTCACTCTACAGGCGTTCGCCCTCCACCTCCCAGCCTCTGATTTCCAGGCCTGTTGCTTTGATGTCAGCATGGGTTCGTCAGCAACCTGCAGAGGAAAAACAACAATAACAGAGAATGTGTTTTTCCAGCAATGGTCCTCCACAAGTCCCCATTAATCTGCTGAATCGGTGTGAAATTGAGCAGTTTTTAAAAATGTTTGGTTTCCAAAGATCAGGGCCTCTAAGTCATTTAGTCCAGTTTTAATTTGTCATACCAGCGTGTAGCTGAAATTGATCATTATTAAGTGACACCATAACATTAGAAGCTTAAATGCATACAGTTGGTGCTTATTTTAGTTATTTATTCAGCCCAGTAAGTAGCCCCCAAGTGTCCACTTACGGGAAAAAAACTGCTGTTTTCTCATGGTAATTTACATATTAATTACGTTACTGGAAATTTATTGCATTCTGGTATGCGTCAGTTAGAGCTTGTTTGTTTGTCTAAGAGCAACTGTGACAGTATCTGCAGGGGCGCTGTTTCTAATAGCTGGAGGGGTTCAGCCAGTATGTTGAGCAGCTTAGATGTGGGTCGACCCTCCAAACAGACTCAACACACTGCCTCTCGGTCCCTGACTGAGCCAGACGACTGCAGGAGGACAAAGGTCAGGCCTAGCTTTCCTGTGCCCTAACCCTCCATGGGTGCCCACTTACCCTCTGAGTAGGGGGTCCCCCTCGCCTGTCACTCACGCTACCAGTGCCTGTTTCATTTTTCTGTCCATCTCTGTTTTTTTCCCCGCACCTCACAAACCTTCTAGCGTTGCTTCTTCAGGCCACGGTATCTCACTTTATCCCTCTGTTATTTTTTCCACTCTTTTCTTTGTCTTCTGTCCTTGTTTTGCTCTTTTGCTACCATCATCTTTGGTCAACAGCTGAGTTGATGTGCCTGGAAGGAAAGCAACCCCCCCTTTTCCTGCTCCTTCTGTCTTTCCCTCCTTCTCTCCCTCCATTCCTCCCTCCCTGTCCTGTGCCCTGCCGTGGCATTGGAGGGATCAGTTTACCCAGCAGCAGCTGAGGCAGGCTTCATTTGTCCTAGGGCTTCCCCCTGAAAAGGCATTTTTCACCTCTGGAGACTCGCTCACTGCCTACGGTGACATTGAGTGCCTAATTGCGCTACCTCCAAATTTTGGCTTTCTTTTTCTTTAGTGGCAGTTTGAGTTGTTGAACTTGATGTACTCTTGGCCTGCGGTGCTAGGCATTCCTTTAGGTACAGATATGAGATTCTAAATGAGAGGGAGACTGTTTCTAATTCTTAAGTGCTCAAGTAACATATTGTGATGTGAACTAAGCACATCGCCATCTGTGTATTTCCCATTATATGCTGACCTCATCAAGAAACAACTTTTTTCCTCAAATTTTACTCCAGTAACATTGAGTATTACTGATGCAGCGGTGATCAGTTAGCAAACTGTGAGTGATGAGGATCAAATTTACATTTCACTGTTTGCCAGTCTCTATTCTTAGAACATTGATTCAGTATTTATTATTCATTGACTTCTGTTTACCAATTCCCATCACTCACTAATGTAAAAAAACTGCTTGAATAGCGCAGCCCTACCGTAAAGACACTTATTGAAATAAATTGTAAATATTTCTGCCAGAGCTTCTTTCGTCTCTTCTAGCAATTGCATGTTTACGTAACGGCACTGGGGGATACTTGCTTCTCCGTCCGTGTGTCCACAACTCAAAATATGTGCCGTTTTAAATACTGACCTTCCTTATTTAACCAAGCAGAGAGCGTAAATGTATCTGTCATTAAATGATGTCATTAAAATCAGCGTTAATTGCGAGGTGGTGTCTCAGAGTACGGTATGTTCCGCATGTGAATTTCCAGAAAGGTGTGGTGGCAGGTTTTCATTACCTCATTTGAGTATGTGTGAAATTGTGTGTATATAAAGTAGCCAAATATATTTGTATTTGACACCTTCAGTGTTTACATTAGTCAGGATAAGGGGTGACTCCTGAGACACTGCTGAACACGTGTGATCAGATCCAGATTGTCTTTCTGACTAACTTACCACCCAGGCTGGCTATGAAGGTTACAGTGCTAACCTAATCCTTAATCAATGCCATACTTTGGGTTAACTCACTTAACTTTGTATCTTTCCCGTTTTGTTTTTTTTTTCAGTATATTTCTAATTTCTGTTTTTACTTTTTTCTCTTTGCTTTATCCTCTTGACGAGCGTCCACTGGTGCAGGCTGTTATCTGCTGTGGAGTGGATTATGAGGTATTTGTCATACAGCAATAGATAAGAAGAGAGTTAATAGTTGTAGTTTCTGCTTGTGGTTTTGATGTGATAGGTCAATTCTCTCCATTTTTATTTGAGTATTTATAAAGTTGCTGAAATTCTCAGTTGGAGGACAGTTTTTGCTCTCTGTTTATTTCAGATTTTGCCAGTTACTGAGGTTGAATTTGTTCTTTAACTTTTAATAAATCAGTTGGAAGCAACCAGATCTTTCTGGAATTAACAAGTAAACTATGTTTCTTAATGCGTAAACTGAGCTTCTCTCAGGTTTGTTGCTTGATAACTGCATAAATCACTATAAAAGCACTAGGTGCAAACACAATGTTTGAAAATTGCACTTTGTGTACAATAGAGTTTTGGTAAGGCCAAGGCCCCCTTCAGGCTAAACCAATAAATAACCTCCTCACCCTGCATCTTTAATCATTTAGTTTATCTTCAGGCTCATTTGTGAAGGTGACATCCATTTCATCATACTTCCTACACAAATATATAAACACACACACACACACACACACACACACACACACACACACACACACACACACACACACACACACACACACACAGACTCGCACTTGCATTCCTTGGCTTGGTGCAGATGACATGTACTGTTGTGGAAGGGAGACCTTAACCCCTCTCTTCCAAGGACCACAGTTTATTTGGACAGCCCAGGGAGATGGCTCTTAAATGAGGATGGGAGGAAGGTTATTTGAAAGGTTTGCAGTGAAGGAGGGGCTCTACAAAAGTTGTATATGGTAGATACCCCACAGATGTGCTCAGCAGTGTATTTAAATAAATAATCCGTGCACCCCTAGTAGTTAGATTAAGGAAGCAGTTAATTTTTTTATGATTTTTAATCTTTTTGGCAGTCAATTAGAGGGAGGTGTGCTAACCTGCTACCTAAAATGAATAGAATACACATAAAATAAAATAATTGCAAAACCATTGTATCACTAAAAGCACATATAATGCAAGTGTTTGATTGGAAACAAGCACTTTACACCTTTTTGCAAGAGTAAAGTGAATTAAAATTGACCACAACCACTCAGTGCTTCATCTTTCACACAATGAACCATTTAGCATCTGACATAAACAAGCTAAACTATGTTTAGCATAGCGCAGCTCAAAAAACTCAATAGGATGTTTTTTAGATTTGATCATGTATACACGGTGGTTATGATACTGAAGACGTCCCATGGCAATAAAGCTTTGTCAGGTGTGTCTGAACATAATGACGCTGTTGTTTCAGAATTCTGTCCTGCTGTTCTGAGATCACCATCAGATTGCTCTTTTTTTTTTGTATTTTCCTTAGGATGACCATGAGAGTGGCTCTAGCTCCACAAGCCGCAGTGTCTCAGACAGCTCCAAGGCTGTGGCCAAGCCCCGCCGCATTCAGCAGGCTGCCCCTAGTGACCCAGACCTGCCACCAGGTGAGTGATGGTCCTGGGGCCAGTAAACCTCTTCTACCTCCCCGCTTAGAAAACGGCAACAAGGGCAGAAATTACCTCTGTGGGGGAGGATCGAGGCATGGTGTGAGACTGCGATTAGTACCATTTACGCTACAAAAATGTTTTATATCTTGCACTGAAAAAAGCTACAGAGGCAAAAATCTATTGATATAAATTATGTCAGCTTGCCGTAGTGGTTAGTGTCAGGATCCTTGGTTTGTAATAATCTGTTTTACATTGAAAAGTGTTGTTTTTGGAATTAAACTGCTTTTTAAACCAGTGTAAATCAGCCAGAGAAAGTGTGGGGGCTGTGGCCATGATAAATCACACAGTGATGGTTCTTATCAACAAGGCCACTTGACCACATGCCTCCAGAAGGGCCAGGGATTCCATGCCTTTTTCCCTCCTGCACTTAGCTGCATCTCACAAAGCATGGCTTTGTTTGACCGGGACTGGATAATGGACTTTTACCACTTCATAAGATATATTTTTTGTCTATTTGAAAGCTAAAAATGCAGTATGTGCTTGCATCATACTTCTACGTGGAAAATGATATGATTAGAACCATTAAGAACAAGTTAAATAAGTGGCGAGCCTTACTTGTGAGAAAGAAGAAACTGAAATTTAAAGAAAAGGAAGGAAAAATTAGGCAAATTGGAACTTGGGGTCTTGAGGTTTTACAGCTAGCTCGCAATTTAACCCAACCAGAGGGCTTGCTCCCAGAGCCCTCGTATGCATAAATATATGAACCTACACTTCTTGCCGTTTGTATCTAGGGAGGATCTATTTCCAGGTCTGCTGTTATGAGATAATATCTCTGCCCAGCTGTTTAAGCAGGGTGCCTCACACACTAGCATCTCCCTTTAGGCCCACCAACAGATCTCCCAGGTGTGTGTGTGTGTGTGTGTGTGTGTGTGTGTGTGTGTGTGTGTGTGTGTGTGTGTGTGTGTTTGCGTGTGTGTGTGTGTGCGTGCGTGCGAGTGAGTGTGCGTGCGTGCGCGCGTATGTGTTTAAGTGTATCTGTGTTAATGTGTGTGCAAACCCCACACTGTTCCAGTTATCAACCCATTACAGGGTTTAGAGACGACGTTAAGGTCAGAGGTTGCAGCACCTCGGTAATGTCAAGGAAACAGATGAATGCTGTAATTCCAGCCTTTCTAATTAAAAGGTAGAGGTTAAAAGGTAGATGAGGTAAAACTAACCTGTTATGACTCAGACAGAGGATGTTTTCCCAAGAATAAGATACAAAATCAACTAGTCAGCAGCCTTAAAAGTAGTTAAAAGATTTTTTCTTAAAGTGTGAAGACATGTCATTGAATTGCTGTAGACATTAATCCATTTATGCTTGAGGTTTTGTAGTTTATGCACTGTCTTTTTAATATTGCTCACAATGCCATCACCATGTTTACTGGTATTCAGGCAATCAGAAAAATGATAAATACTTTAACAGTTGATTGTTGTTTAAACTGCAATCGTTCTGTCATAAAGCCTCATTCATGCTCTGATGATTTTTTTTAAGTATAGTTATTCTGATGGCAGTAACAAAAGTAACTATTTGTGCATGGATGGGTTCTAGGACAGAATGTCTAAATGTGGATGTATTAATTTAGGGAAGGTTTTTTGCATTAAAACCCATCTCGCTCTTCTTACTGCACAACGACTTACCTTTTTGTCAGCATTTACGTCAACGAACGTCTGCATCGCATCTATTCCACTTCCCTTCAAAACAGCCAAAACAAAACATGGGCCGACACTAAAAAGCAGCCACCAGCAATTATCCAGTCATTTGGCCCTAAGCTCTCACATGTTGAATGAATTTATCCTCCCCATTCTGCCTGTGGTGGAAAATAGTGATGTTAATTCATATGCCATGGGATTGGTAGCCACACAAAGACCAGAGACCAAGTGCTTCCACCTTGAGCGATTCTGTGAGTGATTATGTTTACTGCTGCTTGTGGGGGACCGTTGGCCACTGTTGGTGAGAACAGTCGTCCTCTATTCAATGGAGTTTTACTTTGAATTCATTCACACAACTGAAAAATGCATTTCATTTTCTTTATTGAAGTGGATGCAATAGTTGCCATATCAAAGCCTAACATTTAGATGAAGATGAAGTATATAAAGAATTACAGAGATAGTTCTGTGTTTTTTTTAAATGGAATAGGATGTTTATTACAGATCTTGCAGATTCTATAGCGAGTAAAGCTTGTACACAGTACTGCCAGGACACAGTCCATCTGTTAGGGAGTCGTACTAAACTTCTTTGGAAATGTTCTGATTTGTGACAACTTATTATTGTTTTTTTGGCATGTGATTGAAATCCTAATGGATATGCAGCATCTGCAAGCATAATATTTGTAAATCATGTTCTCAGTAATACTGTTTCCATGTCTCGATACATTCTTGTCTTGTGTATAGTGATCAGCCAATGTTTACACTGTACACTAGTCTTTTACTTTAGGGATCCATTTTCTTCTTTTTTCCCTCCCTTTTTTTATTAAACCAAAAAGATTTAATCATTCTTGTTTTGAATCATCCCAGGTTCACCTAAGTACAGACATTCTTTGAGAGATATTTTCTCTATTTCTATTTTAAATGTTGTGTTATTAAGGGTGATAGACATCTGTTTAGATTTTTTCTTACCTCTATCATGTTAAATGATTATTCAGGTTTTACAATTTTACTACTATTACTATTACTCCGGCACTGCAATAATAATATTTGACACAGTGTGTTGCCACACCACCTTATTTTTTGCTACATTGAGGACAAAAGTCTTTATAGAGAGAGAGAGAGCGAGAGAGAGCGAGAGAGAGATTGTTCATGGTGAAAGATTATTCAGATTGGAGATGATAGCAGACATTTTAAGAGGGCAATGACGTTTTTCTTGAAATTTCTAAAGAGGCCTTTAAATGAACGCAGTCACAATCAAACAGAACAAATCTGCCTTGTTGGTAGCAATAATAACAGTGCAGGAAGCAAGTTACAGTGCAGTTATTGTCTGATGGACTTGTCAATAATTCTCTCCGTGGCTAATGACTGGCAGAGCTTGTAGCTCCTAATGATTTCCATATAGATGAAAAAATGGTGAGCATAGACAGAAAAGTGTTTCTTTCCTGTACCTTACAGGATAGAGTTGGCCTATCCTCGGATCACACAAAGAAGCATTTTTCCAGTCATTTTATGGTTGAACAGTTTTAAGTGGAGTCTTTCCCTGTGGGCTGCAGCACAGGTGCTGGCTGTGTCAATTGTTTACAGAAGTTCAGAGCTGGTGCGATGAATCGCAGAAAGACGGAATGGGGCCCTTGAGTTGGTGCAAGGCGAGAGGAGGTACCGCAAGTGCAAGTCAGCGCAATAGAGCAGAGAGAGTGACACACTGACATGGGTAAATTAGATCCAGAGAGGGAAATAGCAGGGGGTAAAGTGCTGGTTTTACTGCCCAGGCTGCAGGTGCGATAGCACCCTTCTGACTGACCCCAGAACCACAAGCATGCACACATGGTCACATTCAGGGATGCGAAAATGCAGCCAGGCACACACTCAAACTCACACAAGCAAATGTATGCACGCTCGGCCATGCACAAGTGTCACGAACACATATCGCGTTTATGGGTTAAGTTTATATTATGTCATCGTCTCTTCCTGTCACTTTCTTTGGTCAGACGGCAGGAGGTCTGACCAACGGCTATTAGCATTAGCTGAGGCAGACCTGTTTACAAGTATCAGAACAGGTAACTGATTCATGCTAACAGCACCATTTAATGCTGCCTAATCCTGGGTTCTGTTTGGTCTGGGGCGGGCCTGTAGACACAGGAAGACAAACATTTAGTTTGGAAAATAGTGGGAAAAGCATTAAAGGTTTTATATGTTTTCACGTGCAGTTGAATAATGCTATCGGTCCTGTGGTTAAGAGGATTTATGGCTGTATAGTTTCAAATTTCATGTTTGAAAACCCCCTGTCTATAATATTTTAAGCTCTTTCATGCCTAGTTGAGTGATGGCTTTACCATTTATGTTTTACCTATAAAGCTTGTGCATTCATCATTATCATCATTGTCAAGTGCCGGTATTTGATCACATGACAAGGCCGTATCACATTAATCTGACACAATTTGCATGTATTTTTCACCTTTTTCAGCCTCCTTGTTGGTTTAACAAGCTGGCATAGAATCAGTATGTGCTGACCTTTGGTTTGTAGATCTCAGAGGAGAGGAGAACCCTACAGAGATCCGTAAATTGACCCAGGATTTGTGGGACTGCTCAGACAGCATGAGCAGCAAAAATGTTTTCTTATGGATATTTACAGAAGCTACTTTAATTGTCTTTGACCTTACATGCCCAAAGGCTTGATCATGGAGAAAAATAACATGTCAGGGCCTGCTTTTATTTATAATTGAGTGGGTGATATAGTGCGTAGACTTTTCATGATGTATGTGAATTTCTGTATTTAACAATGAAAACATGCTATTTTGTGGATACCTCTTGTCTTTAGTGTATTAAATCTACTGTTTCCATTAATTCACTCTTATGTGGTCATAGGTGTAAATTCAATGTTGTGTCTTTTTACCACTTTTCTTTTGACCTGTTTTTCACAGGTTACGTACAGAGCCTGATCAGACGTGTGGTGAACAATGTGAATATTGTAGTGAACAACCTGATCCTTAAGTACGTGGAAGACGACATCGTGCTGTCGGTCAACATAACTTCAGCTGAGTGCTACACTGTGGATGATACATGGGAGAGAGCCTTCATGGACATCACTGGTGAGCAATGACTGCTTACATTCCTTGCTAGTAGGATTAACTAGTAAATCCACAAAGACAAGAACCTATAAATTACTGTAAGTGTTTAATTTTGTTAGTTCAAACTCAGGTCAAAAAGACATATTAGCTTAAACATAGCGGTTTGAGTACTTCTTGATGTAACTTCTTATTTGGACTATTGATAAACTTCCAATTTGAATCATTTAATCTGTAGATTTGGCACAGCATGGTCAGGCACTGGAACACACACACTAAAAATAAAGACCTCTGAAGCTTCTGGAAAAGAACATAAATTTTAAACTGTCACCAGGGTTTGAGGGTTGAACAAGCTCTAACACCTATGGATTTCTTGTTCTCTGTTGCTATAAATTATAAAGCAAATGTTTTTTCCTAACTACCAGTAATTTAAGTTGATTTGGGAATTTGGTAAGGCCACACATATGAAGTGAACTATTTTAAATATTTTTTTTTTTACGCTTTTGTTAATGACAGACAAATGCAAGTAAAAAAACAGAAAACAATCTGATGACATAATAAAGATTTTATATAGTCTACCTCATATCTGTTTTTGTGTATTTGTGTGATACATAAGGAGCTATTTTCCTGTATGCCATTTCCCCGCTTTTTCATAAATCACGTTTATTCGTTTGGGGCCATTCAGAAGATGGGCTTAAAAAGGCTTTAAGTAGAGGTTCCAACAGTAGTTCCTGGCACAGTCGAGAGGATGAAATAATTCTGTGAATGATGAGTCCTGTTACAAGTCTGCCAGCGGTGTGCTACTCTGTGACAATTGAGAATGTGATGATGTGTATTCTTTTGACGCAGGCAGATGCTACAGGCCACACAGACAGACGCACAAAAGACTTGTTTTACCTCTTGTAAATGTCACATTACATAACTGTGATGTCTGCTCAATGTCATCACCCATGAGGATTTACTGTCAGATTCCACTCTCTGTTCACACATGTGTGTTTGCTTTTGTTTGATAGATATTTGCTAGCATGCATATTTTGTAGTTTATTTAGTGTCAAACTCTCTTGTGCGATGCAAATTCATGGAATTTTTTCTTTTATTTTTTATTCTTTGCGAAGCTCCGGAGCTGGTTCTCCGGAAAATGATCAACTTTGCTGACTGCACCATGTGTTTGGACAAGCGCAACGCCAGTGGAAAGATTGAGTTTTACCAGGACCCACTACTGTACAAATGCTCCTTCAGAACACGCCTCCACTTCACCTATGACAACATCAATTCAAAGATCCCATCTGTTATCAAAGTGAGCAAATTTGCATTTTACCTTTGACCTTATCACCAGCATATATATCACTATGCCTGATTTAAGGTAAAGCCCCGAGTGTGCATATACAGTATGTCACGTTTCATGTTTGCTCAAGGAAAAGTTTGCTTGATTTTTAGTCAAATTAATGAAGATTCTTAGACGTATTGAATTAGAACATTTCTTGTGATGTTGGTTTGTTTTGCACTTTACTCCAGAAAGCTGTACTTCTATACACTTTATTGATCTCATGAACAAATTTAATTACATTTAGTTAGAACAAACATGTGTATATGAGACATTACCATTAATATGAATTATTTCTTACTTTCACATTAAGTTACTCATAAACATGTCTCTATGCTCTTTACACCTGCTTGTTTGCAGGTCATAATTAGTAGCTAGTGGTGGAATGAGGTCCTAAAACAGAAGCAGTAATTGGATCGTCTGCATGGGATGTTGTCTTAAATCTGTGTTCTATTTCCTCAGATCCAAACCATGGTAGAGAGCCTAAAGTTGTCCATTACGGATCAGCAGCTACCGATGATTATCCGGATCTTAGAGCTGATTATTGCCCTCTACTATGGGGAAATTGGAGGACATAAAGAGGGTGATGGAGAAGAGCATTGCGGTGCTATCAAGGAGCCTGGAGCAGTCTTATCTGGTGAGTCAGAGACCAGTCGAACTTAAATAATTTCTTTCTGTCTGAATTTTGGGTTATCTAGGGATAAACCCTAAACGGTTTCAAATGCAAAGTATGGTGTCAGAAATTGGCACTGACAACAGTAGAATTAAGGGAACACTTTTCTACAGCAGCATCCAAACTACATTTTTTGTCAATATAGCTCCTGTGGCAGACATGTTCCCCAGACAAAATATGATCCAAAGCTCTGAAGTGGTTAATGAGCCATCAGACCATGTATAAAGCTTTGATTTTTCCTTTTCTTACACAGCATTTTTGTCTTATGATACTCTGCATGTTGCCTTATTCTGTTCTGGGGCTATGTCTGTCCACATGCTGCTGTTGTTTCTAAACGGGACATTTAACATCACTTTGACCATGGTGTGCACTCCTCCTGCTTTTTCCACAAACAAAAGCTGGAGCACATAACTCAACACAGACTGTTGTCGTCAGCCCTGATCCCCTCCATGTGCATACAGGCAGGAGAAGGGATGATGAAGGGAAGAAACACACAGCATAACTGTCTTTCTGATTGGAGCGGGATAGATCCAGATTCCCTGCATCCACGAGTAGACGTGCTGTTGGATTTTCTCATAGTGATACAACCACAGGCATAAAAGCTAAAATCTCAGCTTCATTCTGTAAACACCTTTTGCATTTCTTTTCAATTGTTTATTCTAATCTCATTCTAATAGATCAGGCACAAATTCCAGGTCCTGCTGGTCTCAATCAGCGTCTGTAGCACCGGGAGCAAATTGTGGTGCAGGGGAAGTGTTGGGTAGAGGGGAGGCAGTCAGCTCAACACAGTTCAGTCCATTCCCTCACTTGTACTAACTTCCCTGCCTCTTGGCCTGGAACAGAAACTGCAAGTTGGCCCAGCTTCCAGTTCACTGTCCAAAGCCAGATGTAAGAGTCGGTGTCATGCTACTGCTATGCGAGCCTCTGGGAGTGAATTAGTATCCTATCACAAAAATATACAAGAATGGACCAACATTTGGAACCTGAGCACCCCCAGATCTTGTAATCCTGGAAGTAATCGAAAGAATGATGAAACTCAAAAGGGGGTGGGGAGGTTGTTTTGCGTGTATGTTCAGGGGTTTGTGGGTGTGTGAGTTTGAACATGGACACTATTTATCACTTATTTTCTACTTGGCGAGTAAAGCTGTGTTCTTTTAAGTTTGCAAGCAGACTCAAGTGCTGTTTTTATTATGAAAATATGTTTTGCTCAAGTAATGCAAGTGGTTATTTCCATGGATATATATGCAGAATACTCTAAACAGAGGCGTGTATTGAGGCAGGCAGTGACTGTTTTGGTTTATGAGTGTTTCTACTTTTAGTAGGTCGTAGTTTATCAAAAGCAAACATTGTCACATCATGAGTGGAAGATGGCTCATCTGTGGCACTTCTTACAATTTATTGGGTTTCTCATAAGCTATTAGCTGTGAATCCATGCTGTGTATTCTTTGCCAGATGCCCGCTAATGAGTGTGTAATCATTTTTCCCCTAATGTGAAGGAGCTTTTTTGCCAATTAACAAAGTGGAAAAGTCTTGTAATGTTTGTATATGTACCCATGATTCACTGTGGTTCCAGACTGTGTATTTGAATCATTCTTTTTTAGGTAAGAGCCGATGTTTCATTAATGAACAGCCCCAATAAGTGAACGGCGTGGAATACTTGCATGTTACTTACAAAAACAACCTTTCGGTCAGGATTAGACGGCTCCTTTTCCTGGTGTCTGAAATTCAATGAAGTCTGTGAAATACTATGAAAATTTCAGCGGTTGGAAATATAAATGACTAACATGCTTGAAAGGACCAGCTGGTCACGGCACCGAAAGCCGTACGGTTTCAACAAGTATGTGAAGAATTATGAACTGAGGCCTGTGGCTGCTGAAGTGTGGTTGGGTCTATGTGCGTGCTCATTTCTCTGCATGACGCATATGCAATCTTGTGTGAGCGCCTCGAGTTGTCTGTTTGGCTGTATTTACGGAGTTTGTAGGGCATCCTCTGTGCTCCCGTGGCCTTGTTGAGCAAAATGAACTATTAGCCACAGGCAACAGACTTTATCTTTCACGTCAATCCTATGCAGCCCTTATGCTTGCTCATTTCACTAACACTCTCTTTTAAAGCAACTGCTTACTTTTTTAAATATTGAATTTGCAGAGGGTATTGAATTCAGAAATTGATGGGTACATAGACACGATGTTAAAATGTGACACACTACTGTATATCCATTTTTTTTAATATCAAAAAGTCCTTTGCAGTTAAGTATTTTGGGGTGTTTTTACTCTATTGACATTAAAAACATGAAAGTGTGGTTGAGATAACCTGTCCCTTTTCCCTTCATAAACATAGAGGGACACCTACTGGTTTCTGAGGGCATTGATTTCTCTCCGTCGCTGTCTCAGTGTCACTCAGCTGTTCACTCACTCACCCAGACCACCGCCTGGAGACCCTCGACTCATGAAACCCAGCCATGACTCTGACGCATCCTGTTGCATACTTCTTTGCTTAGCTTATGTACTTTCACGTACCAAGGTTTCCACAGAAAGAGTTGAATTCTGATCCAGGCAGTGGTGTGTTCTACACCTTTGTGGTCACAGTGCACAGAGCAGGAGGGATCACGTCACTCTGGGAATTTTTTACTCACTTCTGTGGATTAATACTTCAAAGTCTCCTTAAGCCCATCTGTTTTGCTCACTTGATTGGTAATTCAGCTTTTATTTTGATTGCCTCGCAATTCAAACGTGGGCTCCATCAAGTGAAAGAGCTTAACTTGTTGAAGTGACACCTCAAAGGCTTCCTTACAGCGGAAGGAAAAAAAATGGGAAATGAGAGATAGAATCAGACGGAGACCTGGGGAAGCGCGAAGGTTAACTTGGGATTTCCAAGTGCCAATTCGCAAAGTAAAAATTTTAATTAAAATATGTCATAATTTTCACCGCCTCAGCCTCTGGGATTCCTAAGCTGTGACCTCACGGACGGTATTGTTTTCTCACAGAGGACGTGAGGCCGTGAGGAATGGGATTACAAATTCTTGGGTATTGACATCAGCTTCCTGTCTCTCAATGCGTGTGGAAACACAGATGATGGGATAAGTTCAGAGGTTGAGATCGTGGACCCAGGCCTTGTTGGTGTTTGGAGAACCTACGAGCCCCTAAAGTGAAAAATTACAGTAAATGATCTTTGCAACACTGCTGCTCATTTTCTTTCCTTGTAAAGCCTGATCAGTGAATAACAGTCTGTTGGTTGTTGTTTTCCATTGCTCACACTACGTACGGCTTTTGATTGTCAGTCTGTCTTTAAATTCTTTTCAGAAAGACTTCTTTTTTTCCTCTCCACTCCCTGTATTTTTGAATGAAGCTATGTATTGCATTAACCAGAGACTGTGACAAATCATTGAACCTAGTCTTGATAATGTTGTACACTCATGCAGTCGAGCCGTTCCAAACCATGCAGGCCTGGCATTAACAGGACCCTCAGCTTCTTACCCTGCCTCTTAAAATCACTTGAATCCGTGGGCTTGCTATTATTCTGTTCTGATCCAACTCCATGCAGCATGCACTTGTGGCCCACTCCTCGGTCCAGCCATCCACTCTGACCACAGCGAGCTGCTGGTTGACACACTGCACCCTCTGGCCTCCGCCACGAGACTTAGAGTTCATGCAACACATGCATGCTCACACACCTGCGTGCTAAAGCACTGGCAACAACTACTGTGAAACTGCTTTGGCCTGTGCTGTTTTTTTGTGTTTTCATTTGACGGCTGAAACATATTGCTTGTATTAAACTACCCTAAAGGTATGGACAAACAAATTTAGTTTGCTGCATTAGGGCACGGAGTTCCAACATTCCCATTTGTGCAGACAAGCTGCCACTTTACATAGCTTTATTTGATGAATTATATGCTTACAGAAGGGGAATAGAATGTTTTTTCTTTCTAAAACATGATTTGGGCTAGTCTGTTAAGTTGTAACAACATCAGCTTTTTTTTTTTTTTTTAACCTCATTCATATTTAAAGACTCTTTACTGAAATGTAATCATAGTAAACATCCTTAGTGAAATTAGGGCATGCAGGTGCTAACCTTGACTGTTCTCAACCTGTGAATGTGTAATGGTTATATTTACATTACAGATTAATCTATCCTCTTTTGCCTTCAGGGGTGGATGTAGATATGGAAGGCCAGGGAATTAGCCAGTTTTCCAGCCCAGACCAGTGCACCTTGTCTGAGGAGACTGACCAGGGTTGGGTGTCCTGGGCTTGGTCATTTGTTCCAGCCATCATAAGCACTGAAGAGGAAAACGAGGAAGGTGTTTACCAGCCTGGAGAGACAGGAGGCATCCCCAGCAACCCACAACAACACACACTAAAGGATCCCATTGTGTCCATCGGCTTCTACTGCACCAAAGCTTCAGTCACATTCAAGGTGATACATTCACATCCAATGTTAATATAATATTTTCTGTATATGACATTCATGCTGAAATATTTCCACACTTTCTTTTAATTATGTTTATTTTTTTAATGTGCATTTAAGGGTTTTATGCGTTAAGATAAGAATTCAGAGGGTGTATCGGTAAAAATGTAAAATTTAGCACATACTGTAGTGGTTAATATCAAATGTCCTGACTTCAGATATTGTCAGTTTAAAACTAACATTTTTTTCTTGCTACCATAACAGTGTATTCCGTTTGAGTCATAAAAACAGCTTGATCCTCAGGAAGTTCAATTCCTCTTTGTCTCTGTGTGCGGTACAGGGGAGGGTAATGTAACCGCTAACTGGTGTCTCGGGTCACGTTAATGTTTTAGACATTATACATGGTATGATGACTATTTAGAAATGGATCCCAAACTTTAATCCTGCCTGCTCACTCCAAATAGTTCGAATTCATCTACATTTCCCCTTTAGGTTTAGGCATTTCAGATCACATTACTGCTTGTGTGTGTATGTTCTTGTGCATGTGTGTGTACGTGTGTGGACGAATGTCTCAGGCCAAACAGACTTTAGTGCTTTTCTAATAATGTTTAAATTGTTCCTGTATTGTTTGAGTTCTTTTAATCAATTAATTGCCTCTCCTCTGGAGTAATTGCAGACAGCTGAATGGATGGTTTTTTTTTTTAAACATTCTCCGCTCTCTCCTACAAGGAAGTATTTAGTAGGAGGGAATTTCATGTCTTTGAACAGCCACTGCCTGAACCTGACTTTGACATGTATGTGAAATCAGAGAGGTATTTTTAGATTGCTGACCCATTACTCCGCAGATCTGTTTGATCAGTGAAATTGGCACAAGACTTTAATGACTTTTGTACACATAATGCATAGTTAAGTACTGACCATTTACTCCCCTCTTTCACAGTTGCACACATACTGAGCTCTCATCGCACGCCAGATAATTATTCTTTTCAGAAACCGTTCTTTCTGTATTTTTGGTGTTTTTGCAACAGCAATTTTACGCAAGTCTTTTTCAGGTTTTACATCATGTTCTTTTGATCTTTGCACTTTGTTGAAATGCAGGGACAAAGTGCTTCCATAGTCAAATCTAATATTTTAACATTTCCAAGAAGCCCCATAAAGGGTAATTCCATTTGTGTTGGCCTCTGAAATACTTTTTGTGGGATATAATAAAGAAAATGTGGTGTAGTGGCAGCAGCACGGCTGTGTTCCAGTACCATTGCCTTTCTCAGTTGTGTTGCTTCAGGCCAGAATACAGTCAACATAGCCCCAACAGGCAAATTTAGGCAGTGTGTTCTTGTTATATAAACATTCATCATGCTTGTCTCATTTATGTCAGCGTCACCGTGCACCGATGTTGCACCCATGATCCTGAGGTTTGGGGTGTGGTGGTCATCACACGTGATTAAACCATCAGAATTGAAACAGGGGAACGGAGTGTGAGAGAGTCTGTCCCATCAGTGGGGATAATAAGGCACAGCTGCTTCTTGCTCTGCACCTGCTTCCTGTGTTAAAGTTGACTGGGTTAAAGTCTGCACAATTTTGGACTACACCCACAGTTTATAGACTGGCCAACTACAGAAGCATCGTTGCACTGCACCTCTCTCACCCCGACAATTAGTTTTATTAACTAATCTGGTGCTCTGTATTCTGGATGACAGTTTGTGCACTGGGGAACTTCTGCACTTTGTTGCTTCTGTTACTCAGAAGGAGTTCTCACGTTGGAGGGCAAATCTAAACTTTCCTTCTGCAGTCCTGAATGGTCAACAAGAGGGGCTTTCCAATGGTTTCATGAATTGAAAATAAATCTGTCTCTAATGTCTTTGTGTAGATGTAACCTTTTTTGAATTAAATGTGACTTTATAAGGCCATGTGAACCTTACTTCCTGGGATTGCTTTAGTTTATTCTTCAACTTGTGCATCTGTTTATGCAGCGAACAACATTTAGCATAAATGTTTTAACTTCTAAAGTTCATTGTATGGCTTTGTGTTTCTTTTAATCTAATTTTCTCTTCCTCTGTTTTGTTTCAGCTGACTGAGACCCAGTCAGAGAGCAGCTACTACAGTCCTCAAAAAGTCAAATCAAGAGAGGTTTTGTTGTTGGAACAAGAGGGAATCACAATTGAGGTAAAATGCACAGGTGCAATTTCAATAAAAAAGCGAAAAATAATAATGTTGCATAAAGGCTAGAACAGTAGTTAGCTATGATATGACTATATTTTTTTTATACCAACTTATTTGGCACTTCATCAATGATTTGTGTGCTTTAAATAAATTGTGTAATATAACCATTGCCATTATTTCACTTTTGGAACGTTTAGCAGTAACCTAAGCAGCCCCAAGTCTACTCACCACCACCACCACCACCAAAATACACTAATTTGCATCATCAGTAAGACCAGTAATGTGATGACTATAACTAATTTACAAAATGGCTTTTGTCAAGTTGTGTCCTTACACACCCGTTTAGATTAGCGGTTACTAAATAATCAGGCCTGTTGGAGGCACGTGTGTGTTGCAGGTTTTAAAATCTTTCTTAGTATTTATGTATGTTTTTAAAATAATACCCAGCATAATTACTGATAATACCTATTTAAATATGGAGAATTATGTGTATTACTGTTACATTTTATAATAATTATTTTAATGTTTTCCTGGTATAGCTTTTGAATCATATTTTCCATCCTTTAATTTATATTAAAAATAGGATCACTATCGCTGTCTTATTAACTTTTCCATTTTCTGTGGCCTTTATTTAATCAGGAAAGCAGCAGCATAGTTACATAGTAAAAATAACAGACAACACCTAAATAAACACAACAACGAAAACTTGCGTTGCCTCATGGCTAGAACAGACCGATAAAGAACCTTGTTTTTCTTTTTTTGCTCCAGAGATCCTTCTTAACTCCTTTTTTAATTATATTTGTATAAACGCCAAGCCAGGTCACTAATCCATGCCCTATTGTGAGCGCAGCATGGACTTTCTGTCTGATCATTTCCGTATTTTACAGTTGGCTTATAGAATACGTTTAAACCTTTTATCTCTGATTACCTGGTTGGCGAAGAAAAAGAGTTTTCCCTTCCTGAGTTTTTGACCAGATGTGAGAATTCTGAGATTTCCAATTCCAGTTTCTATAATTTATCATTTTTTTTTCCTCCTGAAAGAGGAAAAAGAAGCCTGAACTGGGACCAGAAGTGAAAGTGTTGAAAGGCAACAGGATGACTAGTAAAACAAGGAAAACTGGGCCTTGTAATTATTGTGTGGTGAAATGTAAAGTTTTATTGGACTGCCCCCTGTTTAGTTGTCTGCTCACAGAATTAAAGGCACACTGGGTAGGCGAGGGTTGCACCTTACTGGTTACTGGGGCTGAAGGACTGTTAACCACACATACACACCTTTCAAGGGTAAATGGAAGCTGCCTCACCCTCGTCCTTTTTGAAGTGAGCCCCTCACCCCAACACCACAAACCACTGCAGCCACAGTCGGGTCATCGAGGAGAAAGTTGTGATCCATCCACAGTGATACAGGAAGTCACCTGTCTTTAATTTCAGGGTTTATATTTTACTGCGACTTTAGAAGGTAATTTGGTCGAATACATTATTGCACTGCTGTGTTTTTATTGGGCCCTTGTTTACTCATTTAAGAAACCTTACATCCCAGTTGTTTTCTTTGGAGCAGAGATGCCGCTTATGCTGGCATAGTGTGAATTTGCTTTACATTTTGGAGTGCCACTCGAGTTTCTTAGTTTTTTGTTTTTTTTTACCAGTTAGTTTTAATTCAGTTTAATTTACTGTGTGGTTATTATTCTAAGGTATAGTCCATAATTCATAAATGGTGGGAAAGAACCTAATTTTGTCTGGTATTTACTCTACATTGTTGTTCTTGTTAGAGTCATTAACTATAGGATATGGAATTGTTAAATTTTCCTATTTACGTAGGTGCTGATGATGGGGGAGCCGTTCTTTGATTGCCAGGTTGGGTTCGTAGGTTGCCGGGCCCTTTGCCTGAAAAGCATCATGGGAGTACGGGACTTTGAAGAGAACATGCATCGCAGTGAACAGGTAATGACTTCTATTGCTAATGGAAGAAATGGTCAGTTTTATTTGATAATCATCCATAACTTTCTCTTTCCTTTTATGCCTCGTTTTTATCTACATTTCTCTAGGATGCCGTGTTCTTCAGCTGTGGGGACACTCTCAGCAACAAAGGAATGACCTACCTTACCAACTCTCTGTTTGATTACCGCAGTCCGGAGAACAACGGCGTTAGGGCTGAATTCATCCTGGATGCAGCTACTCACAAGGTCAATAAGTGGACATGACCCTAAATATTCTCGTACTTTAGAATCTTTCTCATTCAGACTGAGCATGGATAGAGGGTCACTGAATTTCTGTGTTCCTCAGAGAGCCGTCATATCACTACGTCACTTATATTGGATCCAGCCAACTAAACACGTTATTTGTGACATATTCAGTAAATTCACAGTCAAGCGATTTTTCCCCCCTCAGAAGCTAACCACTAAACATCTGAAGGGCACCCACACAACTGATAGCTAAGCCGAAACCATATGGCAAAAATTAGTCAGTCAGTTCCAAGTCAGGCCAACAACCAGCTCGACACGCACCTCACAGCTGGGCCAACAGGCCTTCACAGCAACTGGCTGTTATTATTCAACCAAAAGCAATTCCCTGAAAAATGCATTAAACTTTATGAAATTAGTTTTCTTTAATGACACCTGCCATTGACATAGTCCTTACTCAACAAAATCTGTGGCCAGTTCGTTTGGCTGCTGAGGAAGAAAAGAAATAACACGGTCTACAAAGACATGCTATTAAGACATATGTTTCTTTATTTTCTGAAGAATAACGGGTTCACTGAAGACCTGTGACTCATTACTGAGCCCGAGTTTTTTCTTTTTAAATGTTTTACTGTTGATGTAGTTTAAGTGAAAAATAAGCACGTTCATTCTGAGTGATTTACATTTAAATGCAGAGGGTCATCTCAGGCAGTTGTGCTATACATTTCTGTCCCTTCTTTCAGTAATTTTAATGTAATTCGATGCCGTTTGGATCATTTTTGCTCAGTCTCACAGCTGCTTTCTGGAGTAAAGTAATGTTCACTACTATCTACATAGTAGTGTTAAAGCCTTTAATCCAGACAGCTCTCAGCCCCCCTCATCACCCATCTTAGCTCGAGTTGTTGACTCTGCTCAAAAATGTTCATGACCCTCAATGGAGCAATTGTTTGGACATCTATTCATCTAACTATTTGTACTTGAAAGTCCTAAGAGTCAAAGGTTTTAAGTGTTAATTTATTAGTGGTTTTGAAACCAGCCAATAGCTTTGATCCAAAAGCATGCCAGTGCCATTAGTGGTCCTGAATAAATATTACTCATTAACCTGCCTTTCTGATAAGGCCCTATTGAAATCTTTGTTTAGAGAATGAGTGGGCAAGTCCCAGATGGGGGTGTTAAATGTGTATATGAGAAGGCCTCACTCAGAGTCTCTCTCTCTTTCTCTCTCTCTCTCTCTCCCCCCCTCTGTTTCTCTCTCTTGCTCTCTCTCTCTCTCTCTCTCTCTCATGCTCTAACTCTCTCGCTCTCTCTCTCTTGCTCTGTCTTTCTCTTTCTCTCTCTTTCTTGCCTGATCAATCATTATATCTGTTTACCAGTGGTTTGATGTGCAGTAGAAGTATAACTTTCAATTATTGTCTAGGAAAGGGTCAATAGCTGTTGACCCACAGACTAATAAATGATGACAAGTTATGGTATAACAAAACACTAACATTGAGGTCCAACAAAAATTAGTGCTTCAATCCACAGCACTTCAACAAAATAATTTTCAATTATGTGTCACAAACAAGAGGTTTCAATTATAAGGGTGTTAATAATTAAAATATGTACAGATACATGTTACTATTCATAATACTGCACAGTAACAAAGAACTGAATAATATAATGTTTACTGACTTTTATTAATGACTTATTACTTGTTAAATAATGATCTTGATTCATAGTAAATTCTCTTGTGCATCTCATGTATTAAATTTAATTATAATTTTACTCAAGATTTTGGACAATCCTATCCTGTTTCTATCATTTTGTAAATTGTTTCAAATATAAACAATGCTCATTCTCAACAAAAATCATAGTCCAATCAATAAACAATTCAATTTGTCAAATAATTTCTGTTATCTGTGATATGACCCTTTTGCCACGTCCACCATGACCCCAGTCACTGCAGCTCTCAGCATGTTTGCTCCCTCACTCTGTGTTTACCCGACTCCACTTTGTTTGACAGGAGACCTACACGGAGATAGCAGGCATGCAACGCTTTGGTGCTTTCTACATGGATTATCTCTACACAATGGAGAACAGCAGTGGCAGAGGTATTGTCTGATTCCGTTCCCCTCATCAGATTTGTTTGCAGGCCTTGCCACCTTTTCTGATCTTCCTTGCTGCTCCCCTTTGCTCTTTCTTCTGTTTTGAAGCCTCTCCCTTTTCCTCTGTCTTTTCCCCCTCTTCTCTGTCAAACAAGCCCCCTGGAGTGTTGGAGAAAGAGCTTGTCCTGTTTGAGTCCCAGCCACCTGGTCTCTGACCCTTCTTGTCCTCACTCTCACCCTAAACTTACCTGGAGGGCAACTGTCAGAAGTGTTTAGTCTGCGTTGATGCATATTTGAGTTTCTTTCTCCCCACTGCTTGTTGAAACATTGTGTCCCCGTTCTCTGTACCTGTAAGCTGTTAAAAAAGTGAATAGGCTCCCTTTGCCTAATTAGGTGTCACTCTTCCTGGCAAGGCCTCCAGACTGGCAACATTTCTCATTCCTTAGCTTCAACACTCAAGAAGGTCTATCCATGTTTGTCAGCCTTTTCATTTGAACACAGTGTGTAACCTGATTGGAATTCACAAGATCAACAAAATTATTCTTGACTCTATTACATTTACTTACATTTATCTAAATGTATTTCTTAAAACAAATAAATAAATAGATTTCAGTTAAGGATACCAGACATGAAAACACATTAACTTTAGCTCATCATTAAACATCGAACATTTTTTTTTTCAGCATTTAAAAGCTCAGTCCTATGATAGCTTAACAGTAAAGGCCATCCTCTACTTATATTTATCAAGGTATTCATTATAAAACAACCAGGAAGTGTTTGCTGCGGGTGCCTGAACTGTAACAAATGAGCTGCTTTAAAATGAAACAGATACCTGACAGAACCAAGGAGACTAGCTAAACTTCAACTACAGAAGCTACAGCCTGCTACAGAGACTGTAAAAACATTTCTCTGCATTATAACACACTTGTTAGGGGGTGAGGGTGCCATGGTTTGGTTGTGGTCAGCGGGGCATCACCACTAACCCGCCTTCTGCGACAGGTCCTGTTCTGGAGATAGTTCATCTCTGGTGTGGCTTGGCGCAGCTTGGCACACTCGAACTGCTCATGGAAATGTAAATTAGGGCATCATGTCTTGGCTCATCATGGGCGAAAAATGCCAGTGAAAAGGGGCCATGTGTTGTTTCACCAGCCTTCCTCTTTTTTCTTTTTCTCTTAATCCTCTCCACGCCTTTCTGACCGGACTTGTGTTTCCTTTGCTGTCAGCTAAAGATGAAAATCTAGATAAAAAAAAAACATTGATATTGTCATTCTTAGCTGTCGGAGTAATTTCTGACAGCAGGATAACTGTCATTCTTTTTTTCCCCCTCCTGGATGATTTGTAGTTACAATTGCCAGTTGGAATGCTTCTTTTCTGTCAGTGTTTCTTCTCTTTTCAGACACGGATCAGATCTAATGTCAACCAAACAAATTAGAATCCATTGCCATGGGACTGACATAAACTCTGATTCAACCGAAATACTAACCAACTCAGGTCACACTCGCCATTGACTTCACATTAGAGTAATGCTGCAGATTAAAAACTTTGTTTTTAATCTTGGGGAAATGGAGACACTTTTAAATCGTCTAAATCCTGGATAATTTCACCGTCCCCATCATTCCACTGGCCATTGTAACTGCAGCCATATGTTTGATATTAGGCCTAATCCAGTGCTGCCAAATGTCACTGAAGAAGGGAAAGGGAAGTGGCATTGTTCATTGCCTTTTATAACTCTCCTGACTTCAGTGGGACGTTCACCCCCACTGTTGAAGCCTTTTCTGCCAAAATGTTTGAATTCATATTCTCAGCCCCCTCTAGGTTGTTAGAATGTTTGTAGCAGTGGAGCACTGGGAATGAAAAGAGCTTGTGACCCTATGTCCTTTTCCTCCCTCACTGCTATACATCCACTCCCGTCTTTTATTTTTAATTTCTTCTCTTTTTTTATTGCTGGGGAGCTGACTCTTTTAAGTGGACCTCTGTTACAGGGGGCTGCAGTGAATGAAGGGACAGCTGTGTGAGAGAAAGAGACATTTGGAATATTCATCATTCCAGTGGTTCTTGGCTATTTGAGCTGCTTCGTTATTGCCCTCATTATTGTGCACAGTTGAAGAGACGCTTGAATATAATTAAAAGCTAAAATATGGCAATGATCCTATAGAACATATATACGACACATGGAGCCAAACCACCTCAATTATCGGATTTAACTCTTAAAAATGCATAATATCTGATTGGTTGAGGAGTCAGTTTTGTACATTTTATACATTATGTATTTTAATTTTTAATTTGTTCTTCTGTGTCCAGACTCTCAGGACTTCTCTGAGGGTATGGAGGAGCCTCTGTCTGCTGTTCAAGAGACTTCGATAAAGAGATTGGTGGTTGGTCCGCTGGACGTCAGGCTGCACAGCAGTGCTGTCCACCGTATCCTCAAGATGGTTTTATGTGCTATGGACCACGAATATGAGCCCTACTGTAAACCACATCAAGGTCAGATATTTGCAACTAGGTTGTTAAAGCTTTTCGTGATTTGACTATAGTTGTTCTATACTTGTTACTGTTCTCTGGTCTTCTGCTTTGGTCAGTTCCTCCAGTGTACTGAAACTGCAACCTATTTTACTTGACAATATCCTCATCACATTGTTATTTCTTTACACAACCCATCTTTCAACACACAGCTGTACATGAAAGTAGTGACCTTTTGGACTTTGTGAAGGAGGACGAGCCAAACACCTTTGTTAGTGATCATCCCTGCGCAGCTATTCATGAGCTCATCTCTGAGATGTTGTGAAAGGAGACGGAATGTGTAATAATGTATCTGTAGGAATAATTGTTTTCGCAAAATGATAACATCTCCGAGTTTCAGTTGTTTCAGCATCTGTAATAGATAATAGATGATGGTGTAATTACTACAGATGCTTGACTCAAGCATAGTAGACCAGTGTGTACTTCTCTAATTTTTTATGTGTGTACGATTTCTGGCTTTTACAGGAAACGAGAGGTTGGGGGTGGGGGAGAGAAAACATTCTTTACCAAGGAAGCTATCACAGATGTGTTGAAATAACATGTGAGATTCAGTGGCGCTGCAAGATTTGTGAAACCTTTAAATGATTTAAGCAGGGGATGTAGTTCAGGTAGTGGTTGATTTTGTGTTCAGTGATAGAACAGTCTGTCTTTGATCAAGACATGGAACCTATAATAGCACACAATCCTGCATCTTCACTGTGTAAATATTAACTCTGCCGCTAGATGAAACAACAGCTGGGTGGGTAGTCACAGTGACTACAGAAAAATCACTGTATAGTCAGTTTAGCATAACTTCGACCATTTTTTAAAATGCAAAGCATCATAAAATTAGGAAGTGTGATGATATTCTCCTCTTCTTATAATAATCAAGTTAGTAAAAAAATGTTGATACGCTGATCATGTCAAAGAAGAGGGATGTGCAGCAATTCAAATTGTCTCTGATATTATTCTATAAAATGCTTATAATGCCTATACACAAATTCTAAATCTATACAGTATATGTATGTTGGCATGCTAACTTTTTTAGTTTTTATCAAATTTTTACCGATTACATGTTCGTTAAATTGGTAATCATGCCTGCATATCTGCACTAAGTGAACCATGTGTATTTTGATACAGATTTGAGCACTGGCATGAGATTAGATTGCATTGCATAGCCAAATGAACCTGATATGGCCTGAAATAGTAGGCCAGCAAGCTAACTAGCTTTTGGACCTGGTTGTTAGCCCACCTATGAGCTGGAAATGTAGCTTAACAGAACCTTTACTGAACAGAAACAAGCCCATGTCCTGGGCTCAGAGCCTAGGTCACTTATTAACAAAGCCAAAGTTTGGGAATGTCTCCCGGCCCTGGAGACGGTTTGGTGTCCAATACTCCAGTCATTACTTATGTTGTGTGTACTGACCTTGTGAGAATGATCCATGCTGGTTTGGTTCACTTCATTTGCTGCCTTTGTGGATTCTGGCTGTTGATTGAATGAGTGGTTTCATGCAGTAAGTTGAGAACCAAAGCTACTGTTAACAGTCATTTTATTTTGAGGCGCCACTGTGGTGCAATGGGTAGTACTGTCAAAGCAAGAAGGTTCGGGGTTGGAATCTCGGCTCCGGCCTTTGTGTGTGGAGTTTGCATGTTCTCCCTGTGCATGCGTGGGTTTTCTCCGGGCACTCTGGTTTCCTCCCACAGTCCAAAAACATGCTTGTTAGGTCAATTGATCAGTCTTAATTGACCATAGGTGTGAGCGCAAGCGTGAATGGTTGTCTGTCTTTGTGTTAGCCCTGTGATAGGCCGGCAATCTATTCAGGGTGTACCCCGCTTCTCGCCTTTTGACAGCTGGGATAGGCTCCAGCATACTCCTGCAACCAAGTGTGGATAAAGCAGGTATACTATAGAAAATGGATAGATGGATATTTTTATTTTGATGTTTTTTAAATTTGCAAATAAGGTGGTACTTTTGTTCTAAAACAATCTTTATTCCTGAAGTCCAAAAGGGTTCACCTTTCCCACTCCATTACTTCATTTTTTATTATGTACCAGGACCAACTTGAGGTTAAATCAACTTGCATAATTTTTTATCCAGATGTACAAATAGACCTACCCTATTAGGCTGATTATGAAACAGGTTGACAGTTTGTTCAGATAAGAAAATCAAGTCTGTATGTGTTTTCAAGTCCTGTTTCTTGTGTACCTCTGCAGTCTGTCTGAGCATTTGTTCCAAAGCTAACATTATTTTTTCTTTTGTATCATCATATCTTAAGAAATGCCTGATGAGAACCATGGTCCAGCTACCCCAGAAGAGATATCGAGCTTGGAGGAATTTATCCCAAGCAGACTGACGTGTCTCACACTATTGCAAGCCTCAGTCACCGTCTCCATGGCAGAGTTCAATCTCCTTCACACATTATTGCCAGTTATCATGGGATACAAGGTAGTGCAAAGACACCTTTTTTTCTTTACATTTTAAGAGCCTATACTTTACACTCTATGGGCTATATTCTGCAGAAATCTAGTACATAAGGCAGAAAAGAGAAAAATATCCAACCATGATGCTGACACTACTGGATGTAGACTCAATTAAATTTATACTGTCAGTTCAGCAGGCATGCAATAATATTTTGTGTTTACAAGTGTTCTACTGCAAGCTAAAATCAATTATTAAACTCAGCAATTACATGCCCAAAATATGGATAATTCTTTTACACAATTTAATTTAAATAAATAGCTACATTAGGATGAAGCATAACTTAGAGGCTTTGATTTTCTAACAGGATATAATATTTTTTAATCCATTGTATCTCTCTTAATTTTAATCTCCCAGAATGCATCAGGATTATTCAACGTGCCAGTGTTCCAGCCAGTGCGCCCTCTACCTGCAGTGCAGTTCCACGTAGAAAGGATAAATGTCGAGCACTCTGTGCCCATGTATGCTCCAGAGCTGATCAGCGCTGTCAGCAGCCTCAGCCAGCCTTCAGATAATTTGTTACATCACTGCTATGCACACCTCTACCTCAAGGTATGGACGTAAACTTAGTTTCCTGAATTTCAGAGACAGACGTGTGTCTTCGATGTATTACACATCTATGAGGCTTTTCTAGAACGGTCTGATCTCAGTGTCGTCCACAGGGATTAGAGGGGCTATGTTGAGTGGTCCTTGGACAACCTTAGAGATTTGAAGTCAGGGTCCTGACTTCATCATTGTGATACACTTATAACAGAAAAATTCATAAATAATAAGCAAAAAATGTAAGTGGATAAGTGGTGCACTTAGAATTTAGTTTACTTTGTAAGGACACGCTGTATCTTCTGCTCATTTATGCGTGATGGCGAAATAATGGAAAAGTAAAAATATTTTTTTCCCTGCATTGTCTTATCTGAATCCAGTTGGTCACAGCATGTCAAGTTAAATGGCTCTAAAGACCCTTTTAATGACCTTGATGACCCCTTTTTACCTGGCCATAAAAATTTCAGCACTAAGCTTCTTGATGAGCACCAGTCCATCTCTGGTCTGCTTCATTTTTTTTAACATGGAAAACTGCCTGGATGTTCTCGGTTTGTGAGTCTTATCCCCTTTTTTGTATTTGTGTCTGTATCTGTCGTTTCTGATATTTCTTCATACAGTATAGAATGAAATAATGAGGGCCCTTTTCTTAATGCTTTACTATTTGTTAATTACTCCTTATATGTAAAGGAATCTATAGGGATACAAGATTAAAAACTGTTACATTTAGGGCTTCTAGGATTGGATCATGGTGATTGATTAATGTGCTGCAACTTGAGCAAATTCAGTAAGTCCACCTCTTAGGAAGCCTGGGTAACAAACCTGGAGTAATCTGGAGTAGCCTTGTCTTGCCTGGTGTCTGTGTGTTTTTAAGGCAGGATGTTTGCTGGACATCATGCTGCTAGTTCTTATCACAGGGTCACTGCAGGGTTAACACTCACCCGGGCAGTGGCCAAGGATTATTGTGACCAATCAGTATCTGTATCTGGCAAGGTACTATTTCTTCTGGATTTTGGCAGCGGGATCATGATAGGGTGGAGGTCACTCTGGCTGCAATTCACCCACTTCAGGAAGTGATTTGAAACGGGTATAAACCAAGCTTATCTTAATCAGTGTTTTATTGACACAGACTGTCAAAGCTGAGGTGTTTCTCTTAGCTATTGTCTCACTTTTTCATGGCTCTGGACGAAAATTCCAAGTTAACCTTTTTGCTTAACAAGGAGATGAAAGGACAAGATTAACCAATCATAACTTAATATTTGATAAATAAGTTTCTTCTGAGAACTGAATTCGGAATGTTACCTCCCAGAGGAACACACAGTGAATCATTCTGTAATACCACAAGCTTACGTTTCACTGTGGGGGTTTTATTATGTCTATGTCTGTATCTGGCAATCAGTTGGTTCAAATTGATATACTGTTTTGATGTGTGATATGAATGTAAAATGAATTATTATTTTAGGTTTGTCCAAATGTTTGTCTCTCTCTTTTGTCTTGGCCATGTGGTTTGGGAGACCTGCTGCATGAACAGCAGCTGCATGTGGGACAGCTGGGCCCAGACATCATTCACTCCCTCCATTATTAAACAGGACTTCATCCACCAGGCTCCCTATTAGCAGTATTTAAAGGTTGCATTACATTATGTAGTTGGCTGTTTAATCTTACCGTGTTAATGACAGTGATGGTAGACATTTCAGTTCAGTTACTGTCATAAAAGGGTCCATAACATCAACAAAATGTATAAAAAGCCACATTTTTTTGGGTTGGAAAAGGACGATAGCCTCGGCTACTTTAAGTATGCATGAATTATCCTGGTTGTTGTGCAGAGGGATTATTTAATAGTACTACGCAGACTGTATAAAGGACTTTGCTGACAGCTTTACACTGTTCTTTCTTGTAAGTCAGGGTTTATTTCAACAACAACAACAGTTTATATGCAGCAGAAGTTCCATGTCCCATTTTTCCCCTTAGGTCCTTCACTTTTACACTCCTCGCTCTCCAATGGTTTTTCTTTTTTTCCTCCCAGGTTTTTGGTTTCCAGGCCGGCCTGACTTGCCAGGACAGTACAGGGGAGTTCCTGCCTCTCATTCCCATCATCCCCTCCTTCAGCACCGCACTCTACGGGAAACTGATCCAGATGCCGTCATACTGGTAAGGTTTTATGAGTTAAAACATTCTTGGAAGATTCAGAAAATGTTCTGTACAGCAATGAATGTGTTAATCTAGTGACTACCGGTCACTGCTGGTATTGCGGCCAACCAATCATTTTTAGCTCACCCTTTAAAATGAAAATCAGCACTGTTCACACACTTGAAGGAGCTGTGCAAGTATGACATAATTATTTAAAACTTGGGCCAATCAGGAACTGTGATATAAACATCTTAGATGCCAATATATGGAAGAAGAAATGCATATGGAAGAAGAAAATGCACTACTCTTGAAGATTTCTGTACATTACTCCCATAACTACCAGTACACACAAAAATCCCCAAAAAGACTAATGATGTACCTCTTTTGCATGACTGCACTTTCAAGCTCCTCTGTTTACCCTTTAAGCATGTGTGTGTTTGCTGTCAGGCTCATGCACCCTACTTCTCATTGGAGATTGCAGCCTTTTGCAGGCTGCACATCAGAGGGTATTAAAAGTGATGAATGAGCCACTTCTTCAGTGGTCAGTGGAGGAAAGAGAAAAACGGAGTCATCGGATATCATCTGCAACAATTTCTCAGATCGCTTAAAGAACTGGGGGAGGAAAATAAGACAACACACTCTCAAGAGGTCATAAAGCACATTTCTACAATTCTGTCCTTGTCCCAGACAGAGAATGAGTCACTGGAATTGTCCCTGAGAGAGGTGAAGAGAGGGTAGAAGTTCAAAAGAGGATACAGAGGCGGAGAGTTGGCACACAGGCCATGATGAAGTTGCAGTTGAATAATGGAAGATTTGAGGCTCACAGTGATGTCAAAATATGCAGCGTTTGGCATAATTAGTCATCAGTTTTATTATAGAACATCATTTTATGTTTAATATACTCTACGTCTGTCTACTATCTAACGCCCAGTAAATAATAATAAATTTATGAATCTGCCTTTGAAATACTCATCTTCTGGCAAACTAAATGTGCTCCCCC